>CM049799.1:21028911-21283911 GCA_027422405.1 Ptychobarbus kaznakovi | reverse complement strand
AGGGAGAGTTGGGACGAGAAAAAGACTGGTTGGACCAGGGAGAGGACAAGGTGGACTAGGGAGATGAGCTTTGGTTCAGCTACCAAACCAGACATCAAGAGACTACAGCAGGCAGTCAGGACTGTTGAGAGGAATATTTGTGCCTCCCTGCCCAACCACCAAGATTGTTACATCTCCAGAGTGAGGAAAAAGGCTAAGAAAATCACTTTGGACCCCACACGCCCTGCCCACTCTCTCTTTGAACTGTTGCCTTCTGTTCAGCGATGCTAGGCACAATAACATTTTCTTAACGCAGGCTATATTCAGTCTGAACAATTGTAAAACATTCATAACAATACATTGTCCATCATAGCTGACACATTTATACAGAGAAAACCGTAAATTGTTCAATTGTGAACTGCTCACTTGTAAATAACATATCTGTTCATTTATTTAAAGTTTTTTTGAAATCACTGACATTACTGTAATTTCATTTTGCCAGTAAAGCCTTTACTGCTGCAATTCTGTCACTTTTCTTTACACATACTATCTAAAATGAATCCACTCACACACACAAAAAGGAACTTGCTGGCTGAATTATTATTATTATTATTGTTGTTGTTGTTCTTGTCATTGTTATATTTTTTAATGTATCTCTTATTGTATGCTACATACAGGTGAACTGAGACATGATAGGTAATGCCGTTTTTGTAATGCCATTAATTGTTAGCATTTTGACAGTCTATGCACTATAATTGACTACATGCCCCTGTTGGATAGAAAACCAGTGCTAATGATTTGACCGAATGACTCAATTTTGAATCGAGCTTGCTGTGTTTTGATAGAGTTAGTATATGAAGAAAAAGGTATTCAGGTAGAGAGAGGAGAGCAGTGGGGTGAGAACACAGCCATGAGGAGCGCCATTGCTGATCATACGGGTGCAGGATGATAATTTTTCCAGCCACACTACCTGCTGCCTGTCTGTCAGGAAGCTGATGATCCACTGACAGATGGAGGTGGGGACGGAGAGCTGTGTCAGTTTATTCTGAAGGGTGTCCGGGATGATGGTGTTAAAAGCGGAGCTGAAGTCCACAAACAGGATCCTCCCATAAGTCTCTGGTCTGTCCAGATGCTGCAGGATGAAGTGCAGTCCTATGTTGACTGCATCATCCACAGACCTGTTAGCTCTGTAGGCAAACTGCAGGGGGTACAGTAAGGGTCCAGTGGTGTCCTTCAAATAAGCCAAAACCAGTCTTTCAAATGATTTCATGACCACAAACATTAGAGCCACAGGTCTGTAGTTATTAAGTCCAGTAATTTTGGGTTTCTTTGGGAGGGGGATGATGGTGGAGCGTTTGAAGCATGAGGGGACTTTGCACTGCTCCAGTGATCTGTTGATGATCTGTGTGAAGATGGAGACCAGGTGGTCAGCAAAGGGTTTTCAGGCAGGCTGGTGACACACTGTCTGGCCTGGTGCTTTCCTTCTTTTGTTCTTTTTGAAGACCTGGCGCATGTCATCTTCACTTATCTGCAGTGCAGGTGTGGGGGAGAGGGGGGTTGCAGGAGGTGTGAATGATGATTTTTCAAACCTGCAATAGAACTCATTCAGATCGGCTGCCAGTTGTTGATTCTCCAGAGAGCTGGGGGATGGTGTCTTGTAACTGGAGATGTCTTTTATACCTTTCCACACTGAAGCAGAATCACTGGAAGATAATTATTCTAAATTGATTTAGAATAATGATATGTTCTCCCCACTGAAATGAAAAGTAGATCTTAGGCCAACATGAATGTATATGCGATTTATACTAGTTAGTGTTGGTTTAGTGCTGTTTTAGCCATACCTTTCACCTGACTGATAGAATACTAAGGAAAACTAGCTGGTTAAGCTAGTTAAGAAGCCTAATGGAAACTCCAGTACACCAGAAATGTGTTACTTTTGTCCGAATTAATGACCAGATTGATACTTCCTCGCTCACTCAAGAGCACATTACCGTTTTAATGAGATTTAATGAGTGATTAGGGACTAGTGTTGCTTTCGTCAACGAAAATTATGACTAAATATCGTCATCAACGAACCTTTATTATGTGACGAAAACAAGACGAGATGCAACATAAATGCTGGACATGTGACGATGACTATAATTAAATGTATAATGCAATATTGTTGACGAATAAAAACGAGACTAAATATGGTTTACAAAATAAAAACTATGCTAAAATGTCTTTTCATTTTCGTTGACCAAAACGAGACAAAACAAAATGTTATAACGTTATTTCGTCTCGTATAGTCGTGTTATTATTATTATTATTATTATTATTTTGCAGTATTTCTGTTTCCTGTGTTTCACAACACATTACTTATACTACTACTACTGTTTAAAAAATGTATAAACATTATTTTCTAGTAAATAATGACACAATATTTCTTCCACGTTTTAATTTGAATAGTAAATCCCCTTAAATTAACAAAAAATTAAATGTTTAAATTTCATTAATTAAAGACAAATTAAATGTGGGTGAAACTTGTTAATAATAAATAAGCATAAATAATGGTATTGATTTTTGTACATTTTATTTTATTTTGACTAAATTAATAAAAATAGTGGGTTTTTTTTATTAGCAAGTATTTGTGTTTTGCTTTGGTACCGAAATTGGTACCGAGAACCGTAGATTTTCACTGGTATCGGTACCGAATACTGAAATTTTGGTACCGTGACAACACCACAGGAAAAAACACCACATACCTTAAGAGACATCTCAAGGAATTCCATAATGAAACTGAAGTAAGTCAAGACATTAACGTAACGTTACTTTCTATTTTAGAAAGCTCATGCTAACTCATGAGCCTGTGGTTAATGTGTCTCATTTTAACGTTAGCTTTAAATGTTAGCCACTGGACCTGAAACTACTGAGACAAACGTGTGTGACTAGCGGTGTGTTTAATTGTTTGTGAGAGAGTGTAAAGTGGGTTAACGTGTGAGTGTGTGCCTATACTACTAGGTACTTATACTATATTGACTGGGTCAAATAGAATTGCATTACTAAAAAGAGACTAAAATACAATTTTCATTGACTAAATAGACTAGACTAAATGTCATCAGTTTTCGTCGACTAAAACTAGACGAAAATAGTCATGGATAATTATAACTAAAATAAGACTAAAATGCTCAGACTTTTAGTTGACTGAAACTTGACTAGACTAAAAAGAGTAAGAGCGTGACTAAAACTAATAAAAACTAAAATGACAGCTTCATTCAAAGACTAGACTAAAACTAAAATTAAAACAGGCCACCAAAAACAACACTATCAGGGACTTGAACTGATTTTTGGACAGAGAGAAAAACTTCAAATCACTGTGTCAGTGACAGCGCAAATGACAAGAGAGAGACACAATACAGACAGACACAGAGACACTTGCCTGGTGGTAATTGTCATTCATGAGCTTAGCGGTGACACATCGACTTGACATTAGAACTTGACCTGACATTAAAACTGGATTTGACATTAAACAAACACGCACACACACATACACGGACACTGTAATAGTTAAGAGTTTAATGACTCATCAAATTCTAGGAATCGCACACTAATAGTTGACTTTTTAGATTTTCAGAGCGTGGCGCTCTCAGCTTTGTAAATTTGTCACTCACCCAGCCATGACGATAAAGAGGTCAAGGCGGTTCCAGGTGTCGCCAAGGTAACATTTCGGACCAAATATGCCCAAGGCCACCATTTTAACCACCATCTCAACAGCAAAGAATGCAAAGATAAAATCATCGAAGGCCTGTAGAGAGAAGAACCACACATCACTCATGAATACATTACATTAAAAAAAAGAAGTAAAAAAAAAAACACTTCAACAATAAATTTCCAGACAATCTCTGTCGGACTTCAAACTGCATGTTGTGAGCAATTTGAAATTGAGTTGTCCCATCATTATGCAGATCCACAGATTATTTGCAAGTTGTTTTGGAGAGATTACGGATGCATATTTTTCAGAGTCTGTCGGTGATGCTTTATGGTGTTGCTTGTGGGTTTCTGTAAGAACTGACAGTTGACGGCATTTGGGATGCACATAATGCTTTCACGCTGCTCTCTATTGAAGTTTTTCTTGATAGGACTTTGATTGATTTGTACAATAAATTGTTACAGTTATTAATCCTAGTTATTTGTTTAATATATGCCAGTTACTCTATTAAACCTGATGCGGCCTTACTGTACAGGGCTTCAGTTGATTTGTATTAGTGGTCAATCCACTGACTAGTCTCAGATGTAGTTACAACTTTTGTATATATTTGAAACAATATAGGCCCTAACTTCAGAGCACTGCAGAGATTATTTATTTTGTAGGCCAGAAATAACTCAGCACTTCTGGTTTTATCGCCCTGAAGTCAGTGGGTTTTTGAATGGGTTTTTGCAAATATGCCTGAAATCTGGTCTGTGGGCAACACAAGCTTATGCTATTTTTATGTTTTTTTCTACAACATAAAGTACATCTGTGATACCCCCTTGTGATTTTTTAAGCTTTTCTTGAAAAAGTTGCACACTAACAAGTGGCTAAACGGGACAGAGGTTGCGGGGACATGAAACATCACGCCGAACAGGGAAACTCATCTACTCACTAGTCCGCTTTTAGAGACTCGTTGTGTTTATTATCATGCTCTTGCAAACTATTTCAAAATGTTTGAAATAAAGATTGAAAGTGTTGTTGTTGAAATCATGTGACCATGTGTAGTTCATTTATATTCTACATTGAACGTTTTACTTCTGACCATTGCATTTAGCCTATTTAGTTGTGCTCATTTGTGAAGATTATCAAGAACAAAATGCGAAGAATCAAAAAACTTTGTTGGTCACAAAGCTAATTTTAGCAAAAATCTAAAAGCCAATGGAAAAATCCTATTGGGTTTGTGTCAAGCGAACCAGGATGATATGGAAGCTTGTTCCTGCCACAGGATAAAAAAAAAAAAAAAGTTTTTTAATTAATTTCAGAATTGTGAGATAAAAGTCATAATTACCTTTTTATCCTGTGGCAGACACAATCTCACATAGAGTAATGCAAACTTCTGATTTGGCCTACAAAAATATGCCATCACTGCACTTGCTTCATACGTATTTCTGCAAATACCACTTAGTTTGATGTAATCCAATGGAACATTTTAAATGTGGCGTAAATGTCTACACTGTAAAACCGACCAGTGAAATGAATTAAATAAAATGAGTTAATTTCAGTCAAATATTAATGTAAGTTCATTGGACTTAATTTAAATAAGTTCTGTAAGCTCAAAATGTCATTTTAGTAAGGTGAACTTAAAATGATTGCGTTTTCTAGTTCCCAGCGTGCTTTGCATCAGACACCAAGGAAAATAAATGTAGAAATTCAGTGTTATTTTGTGTGTTTTTGCACAAGATTAACATAGAGACACAAGTTAGTAAATGTTGTCGTATGTTAGGATTTACATAGGTTTCTGTTTAGTTGTTTTTTGTAGTATTACCGTTGTGGTGAAGAGTAGAGCCTGTGGTTAGGTTGAGGATGGATAGCTAAATTTAAAGACTATATACTGCATATTGTTTGAATATTTACATGCAAGTGTGTTGTGAGTCTTTTAGATAACTACATTAGCCTGCAAGTGTTCTGTAGCAAACTAGCACTTAACTATAACGATCTGAATGAATGTGCTGGTTATGGATGCAAGTTGTATATAATTATCATTATGATGAGTGGGGTGGGATCATGGAAGTGAGGCTTGGCTCCCATTGCTCTCAGCCCCGCCACACTTGTCATAAAACTTTTAAGCTCTACTAACTTAAAACAATTGAGTTTGTTTAATCAAATGTTTTGAGGCAATGAGTTTCCTCATGTTTTGAGTATTCTTAACGTATTGGGTTTTACAGTGTAATTCTTCATGCTACTTTTTGCATTTGTTATATGCTTGTGACTTTAAATGCTCCCCCCCCCCAACCAGTCAATCAAAACAACAGGCAGAATCAAGGAATCACAGAGATTAAAGTCTTTAGGTGATCAATCCACGTGTGTCTGTGTTATGTAAGTGTGTTACCTGCAGGATGCTGCACCTGTCAGAGTGGCACTCCAGGTCTTGGCAGGGCTGGAACATGCCGAGCGTGACGCAGTTGAGCAGAATCACCAGCATGCTGACTCGCTCAAACCACGTAGAGCTCCAGTTAAGGTAAATACAGCTCACAAGGAAATCAAGGGTTCAAATATATCTTTATATTCAGCAGTCATTTGTTTTCAGTGTAAGAACTAGAGTCGAGAGGTTTTATTCTATCAAAAAACTGACTACACAAATGTAAAAATCTTTAATATTTTTACAAATAAAACATGAAAATAATAGACTATTACATTTTTAGTATAGTGCCAACCATGAAGAAACAGAAAAGGGGCTTTAAACAAAACCTGTTTATCTCAAATATAATGCTTTCACTTACTCTTGATTTTATGTCTTTCTTGAGTAAAATGGAGTGTCTTAATACAGTTTAGCAGTTCAAAGCTAACCATGAACATACATTACTGGTCAAAAGTTTGGGCTCAGTAACATATTTGTATTTTATTTATTTATTTTATTTTATAGTGAAGCCTCTTATGCTTACCAAGGCTGCATTTATTTGTTGAAAAATAGAGTAAAGATAAAAAAAAATTGTATTTTCATATATTAAAAAAAATTCAGCAACCTTTATTTGCGTGTCAGTCTTCAGTGTCACATGATCTTTCAGAAATCATTCTAAAATATTGATTTGCTGCTCAATAAACATTTCTTATTATTATTATCAATGTAAAACATATATAAATATAAAATTATAATACTTTTATGGAAACCATGACCTATTTTTTCCAGGATTCTTTAATGAATAGAGTTCAAAAGAACAGCATTTATATAAAATAAAAGTATTAATAATTGCAATTAAATGAATAATGTATTTATAAATCTTACTTAGCCAAACATTTTGAACAGTAGTGTATAGTAGAGAAAAGAAGAAACAGAGCAGAGTAAAATAGAGTTAAGTAGAGAAGGGCACAATTACATTACATAATTATATTAATTTCATGCTTGCATAATTTGCATCATAACACTTATAATTACTGTACTGTATCCTGTTTGGAGAAAAGCTGCGATATTTACCCATCACCAACTGATAGAATAGAACAGAGTTGAATAGCTTTTTAACACACAGCTAAAAAAGTAGTGAAATAGGTTGAACTGAGCATGAATAATGTACCACATTTGGTGATTAATAATTTATTTTGTTCTCAAGAAGGTTGAAATAATAGAATTTGGATTCCATAAAAACCCATCATAATGCCTGCTTTAATAAAACATTTTTTTAATATACTCAATTCCTGTTTGCGACCATAAACCATACATACCAACATAATAAAATGAAATAAAACCATTTTGTTTTCATATGGGTCTAATTAAAAACTGCAATTACATTTCCCATTACAGTGCACTGATCTACACATAATACCTGCCCCACAGGCACCGTGATCAGACCGACCGCTTTACCTCATTAATCATAAACACAATGTTCACACCATCTCAATCACCACGCTAAATCCTGCAGTTATCACCACAACCCGGCTAGGATTTAAACCGCTTCTTTAAACCCTAAAGACTATGTCCATCTGAGTCTCAGAGCAGCATTAACAGAAGAAAGAGACGTGATCGGGCTCCTGCTGTTTCCTCGGTCTCTGTCTTACTGAAACCCTTCTGCAATTCCAGCAGACTTCCCTCTCGCTAGAACTGGGACAGCGTTCCCCTCATCAAACATTTATCCAGAGCCCACACTAATGCATACAGACAACTCCAGCTCTCGCCTCTCATTCTCAAGATTGTTGTGGTCACATTCATGCCACTTCGGCTGAGGATAATGATGATGGCGATAGAGAACAGAAATGGGATGAATAAGGTGATGGAAATCTCTACAAATCCAGAAGCAGTACTGCCATCACTTCATGTGCACATGCACAAACCAGTCTTGATGAGTAATCTTAATGTCATTTTGTTTTGTTTCTGTTTTCTTTTTTTAAGACAAAAATAAAAAGGTGTCCTATTATTTCTCAGACAAAATCCTGCACATTTATTTGTAAAATTGAAATATGTTAAATAAAACTAAATATATTTTTTTATATTCTGAAGGTTTTTACAGAATATTTTATTTATATAACTTTTTATTTGTACAAATTTTTTTTTTTTACTGTTCACAATATTTTCTGATTTATAGATAGATAAAAAGAGATACTGCATAAAAACATGTTTGAACCTGACTTTATCCAAAGTTCAGATTTTTTGTTCGCAAAATGTAGCAAATTTGTGCACATTTCATTAGATAATGCCTCATTTGCATATTTAAAAAACTTGTAATACAAAACAATACAAAACGTCTTAATGTACTGTGATTAATCAACTGGGGAAGTATGGTGATATCCATTATCAAAAATTTCATTCTACGGTATACACTCTTAAAAATAAAGCTTCTTTATTGGCATCAATGGTTCTGTGAAGAACCTCGAACATCCATGGAACCTTTCAAATGCAGAAAAGGTTCTTTATAGTCGAGAAAGGTTCTTAAGATTTTTTTAAATGATCTTCAAAATGTTTCTTTTAGGAACTGTTCACTAAAAGGTTATTTGGGCATCACTGCAAAAACACCCTCTTGGAACCTTTATTTTTAAGAGTGTATTCACCTGTAGTGTCTTGCCTTAAATAACACTGACACAACATAAACTCAGAGATATGCTTTAGTCCAGAGCATCAAAATGCCAAAAGAAAGCCTGGAGTACTCTGTCATAACGCATTTAAAATTAGCAACTCACCCTCTCCTTAAATTAGTGGAATTCAAAGTCATGTACTCCTCGACTTCTTCATAGAACAGTGCAGAAGGTGTCAGTATATAATGGTTGAAAACACAGATATGAGATTTATTGAGATCTCCAGGGCCTAATATGCTGGAAACACAATGATTTGGTTTCTGGCAATATGGTCATAACCCCAATCCCTCCAGGGATTCTACAGCACAAACTGAAACACTTATTTCATAGTGCTCGGAATTGTTCATGCAATTGTGCCACACAATTGTTTTTAGCATTGATAATAATCATACACATTTCTTGAGCAGCAAATCAGCATATTAGAATGATTTTGAACAATGATGCTGAAAGTTCAGCTTTGCATCACAAGAATATATCACACTTTAAAAAACATTAAAATACAAAAGAGTTATTTTAGACTGTAATAATATTTCACAAAATTACAGTTTTTTACTATTATTGATCAAATAAGTGCAAACTTCATAAGCATAAGTGACTTCTTTAAAAAAAAACATTATAAAAACACTGAGCCCAAACCTTTGATTGGTACTGTATATGAATCCAGAAACAAATTAGATATGCATTTTGGTATGCAATTATTTATTGACATGTCTAACACAGTGCATTCTGGTAAAACTAGGACTGTGCATGTGCAGACAGTGTGTAATCGCTGCATGTGGATGGATCGTGTTAGCGCAAGCACATGCAATGTGCTTATTTTTATCTTCTTGAGGTGCATCTGTATCCAAACATAAACAAAGCGCACATACTGTATACACACACCGCGTACGCTCATTATCCTGATTACTCCAACAAACCATAATACACAACTGTTTCTATGGTTACTTAGTAACAGTTTAGTGGCTTTTAATGTGAAGTGAAGAAAAAGACAGCTGAAAAGCTGAGGGCTCAGTGGGTTTCATGCACTTCAAGTCAACATTTAAAAGGTCATTTCATGCCCAGGCGATATAGAAAACAATCTGAAAGTCCAAAATAAGAGGACACACACACACACACACACACACACACACACACACACACACACACACACACACACACACACACACACACACACACACACACACACACACACACACACAGTACATACAGTATATAGATAGATAGAAAGAAAGAAAGAAGTTGACTAATAACAAATGATTATGCCGTTTAGCTGTTTAGTTATGGATTATCTGGTTAGCCGTTATGAATCTGTTTACTGTATCCATTATCAATCATGTGAGTGATATTTGAATTGTTTTTATAGTATATATGATCATGCAGAGTTGACATGATTTGTGGTTACCAAAGCAATATAATACCATTTACGGGGCATTAGTTGTGGTGTAATGCCTCATATACAGTACACGGTCATATTCTTTACTCAGTGTGTTTATTGGCAGAATTACAGACTCTCCTAGGGATGTAAATATCATTTTAAGTATTAAATCATTATAAGTGTGTGGAATTAGTTTGTGTTTAAGCGGCAGGTGAGCAAACAGGAGTAGGGACAGACACAAAGGAGAGAAAGAGAAAAAGACAGATAAAGCGACTGCGATCAAGCGCCAGACAAAACAGAGACGGAGAAAAAAAAGAGACCAATTATGGTAGCTTCCGATTCTCGTGTTACCATGGGAACCTCCCACTGGAACTTCCTGGGAAAGAGCAGTTTCACTCCCCTAGGACATGCGGACACACACGCGCTTATGAATTGTGATAAAGCAACATGAACCTCTGAACTGCGCCTTTCACGTTGAGCTCTTAAGAAGGTTTTAGGAGAAAAAGATCAAACACAAAACTGCATCTAAGTGAAATTCCGCAGGGAATGACATGGCGAGCAAGATTAATTTACTTGACTTGAATAATTAGAACAACTAAGGAGAATTATCCGACTTGCTAAGATGCTCTCTTTTTAGTGCCAAGTATTCATCATTGGAATTTCCAGCATTATAATGTATGCTTCCTCTGAATTTTTTGTCACAATGACACATTTTCACAGCTCAAAGGAAAGAAAAATCGTTAAGCGCTTGTACATAATAAACCCCTGGTCAAGTATGTGCAGTCTTTTTGAAGTAGGTTTGTACTGTGCTCCAGTCATTAGCTATGAAATCAACATGCATTAGAAAGAGTATTTTATTTCTTTATTTCAGTTTGAATGTGTGGATGTGATGTCCTCACTGAAGGAACCTGCTGTTGCCTTATTGCTACAGAGTGTGAAAGAACAAGTGTGTAACACCCTCATTATTTATGAATTACTGCAATGGTGCCTTCCCTTTTACAGAGCTGGTGCATACCAGGCACGTGCGGAGGGGGTGCGGTGGGTGCTTGAGCACCTGCTCCTTTTCCCCTTGATGCCCAAAGTGCCCTTTGTCAAGGCAATTTTATTTATTTTTTGTAATTAAACGCCCTTTTGTGAAGGCCTGCCCAATCTAACTATTAGTAAAATTAATTAATAATAGTTTAACCGTAAATTAAATTATCCACATGATGACCTTTCACCTGACGATCTCATCCTGGATCAGGGGCGGACTGGGGCTAAAAAGTGGCCCTGGACTTTTTGGCACAAAGCGGCCCACCACACCCGTTTCACAACACAACACACCACACCACACCATAAACCCACCAGCTAACACACAACACAATTCAGAAATAAAAATGCTATCTATTCTGCTTAAAATACTTGGAAAGTAGTGCAGAATGTTGACTGTTTTTTATGGTGCCTTTCTATTGGTCCTTTAGAAATCATTCTAATATGCAGATTTCCTGCTCAAGAAACATTTCTGATTATTATCAATGTTGAAAACAGTTGTGCTGCTTCATATTTTTATGGAAAATATGATACATTACTATTAAGTAATATTACATTTTTGTACATCAGTAAATCCCGCCTTCTACACTTTGATTGGCTGTTTTAAACATTTTGACATTGACGAGCACTTTTGAGCCGCTGCAGTGCGATTATCTGCAGTGCTGGCTCAGAGCACGCTAAAATAATTTGAATTTTTGACACAAATGGGCCGTGCGGGCGATTTTTCTGGGCCGATGGTGGAATATAGTCTACGCTATATTCCTTATATTTACTATAATTAATTCTTTATATATATTTACGCAGCGGGCCGGCCCACATTGTACAGCGGCCCAGCGGGAAAACTCCCGGTGCTCCAGATGGCCAGTCCGCCACTGTCCGGGATGATCCCTCACGTTCAGAGTCTTCAGACACTTGCTTTCAATAACGTCCGCGGCTGCCGGCAAGTGGAGTTCTCAGCGGAGCGGTGTGCTTGTAAACTAATATTATTTAATTATTATTATTTTACAAGAACGGCGTGAAGATGTACAGCTGTTGTTTATATTGCTGTGTGTAGCCTGTGGAAACACAGTTAGCTGCAGCAAGGGGCTACAATATTTTTGTTCAATGTTTTCCTAATGACAATTGTATGATTGGTTTATAAAGGCTACTATGAAAACCTTTTCCCCATTTTTACCACAGAATAATTCAGGAAATATATTTTATTATTTCTATACTAAATTATATGTCAATCAGTACTGCATTTTTTATATAGTGTATTTATTATTTAAAAACACACATAAACCATATATTTTCGCAATCGTGTGTTATTGTCTTCACGTTTCATCAGTAAAAACGTTTCTGATTTGGGATTTCGTACACGTCATAAGTTTCTGCACGAGAGCTCCCTCTGGCTTCGAGTATGAATGAAACATGCACTGCACGAGAGTGTTCAGCTCTCCTGATATTCATATCTCCTCATTTTAGATACGAATAAAACGTCAGGTCATGTCTCTTTTAATTTAGATCTAGATTTAAATCTAGAAACCTCTATGTTAAAACACCTGCTCGAGCTCGAATAAAGTGCGGGGGACGAATTTACATTTTATTAAAATTAATGTTAAATATAAAAAATGCAGCTAATGTAGTTCTACACACAGCAATAAAAACAAAGGTGTTGTTCTCTTTCGTTCTTGCTGTTTAATTGGGACAAGTTTAAAGCTTGTCTTTTTTATGTTATCTGACTAAAAAATATTCATACTTTGAACTATTATTATTATAGTATTTATTTAAAAAGGGCCTTTAAAATAATTATCACAACCCTGGTAAAACAGGCTCATAATGATTTTCTCATCATCCGCATTATACTTATCAATCCTGTTTTTATAATCATTATCATTCAAAAAATGAATAAATTCAGAACAGGATTAGAATAGAATTCTATTTTAAATAAGACAAGAATATATTTTTCTACAACAACAACAGTAGTGTTTACAACATCAAAACCACCGTACCCTGTAAACTCAATAACAACAACAACAATAATAATAATAATAATATAATTCCAGAGTAATTAAGAGGTGCAAAAAATGTCTTTAACATTTAAACTTAAAATGGTCTTTTCTGTTCTGTTTGTTTTTCAAACCTGCGTCATGGCATTTGCTGCTGTATCAATACAGAAGCATCCATTTCGATACACATATCAGCAAGGAGCACAGCCCTATTAAAAGCCATGTTCCATGTGCCCCTTTTATACTTTGAGCACCTGCCCCTCCGAAGGTCTCTGTATGGCACTGGTGCACACTCTGATGAATTACGTTGAACTAGACTGACCTCGTCCAGTTGGGATAAGTTTAGGTTTATTATGACTTGAAAGGTTGAGAATCGAGAGCCTTTTTATTGCGTGACCATGCAGTGCAGTCTGATTCCCAAACGAATGATTCTGATGACTCAATGCAATCCTGTGACTATGAAGGCCAATTAACTAAAATAATAGTGCTTAAAAAAGACAGTCAACAGTCTATTAATATTCCTAAAAACATTCTGGTTACGAGTTTATTTTAAACCACTAAACACAAATATTCAACTTTTGCAATTAATTCAGTGCCAACCACTTTAACTGAACTGAACTTTTGCAGCTTTTTGTCAATGGAGGGTTGTCTTTAAATGTTAACATATGAACATAAAAATATAAAAATGTTTATCTATTTATGTTAAAACTTTAAAATTAAAATATTTTTTTATATTTTATAATAATAACAATACAAACTGATATATAATAATTTTAATAATAATATACAAGTATTTAAACGTAATGAGGCTTTTCATATCATTAGCTGTCTGAAATAGTGAACAGGAACATAATTTGTGTAACATTAGCAATGCACTATTAGCTGTTTGATAACGTAATAAAACCAAAGGCACTAGCATTCTGATACATCATCTGAAATGACCTTATAATTCACTTTTCCTCCTCTTCTTTGGAATCAGTTTCTGGTTAAAACATGTATGGCTAAATTAATATAATATTGGCACTTTCCATTGTGTAGCATTTACTACTTCAGTTAACCGTGGAAAGTGGAGCAGGTAGTCCAAGCTGGTGTGAGTGTGTGGAGGCGGGGCTAATTTGCATATTCATGTAGATGAGGTAAAGGTGTAGACTAGAGTTACATTTTAAGATATTAAGAAATAATTTGCATGGGGAATTTAAAAAAAAAAACATGTTGATAATACGATTAACAAAGATGAGTTTTAAGGGAGGTCTTTACCTTACAAGGATGAAGCATAATAAACCATAAATACCAGTGATGTTTTCATATGTGACCACCAGGTAATTGTGTTGTAAGTAACTGAGTCACTGGTGTCCCAATGTTTAGATATATTGATTCACAACATCAGGAGTGGAATGAGACCCAGCAGTTCTTTTCCAAGAAAACAGACAAATGACTCATCTTGCTCTCAGGAGCATATACAAATATTTTTCCAATACATTTCTCTCTAGAATGAGACTGTCTCCACGCCCTCTGACTAGCATTATTAGCAAGTAGCAAATCAAAGTTCATGTAAACTAAAACGTCCTGTTTCAATAGAAAATACACAAACACAGGAAATAAATCTGTGCCTTTCAAACCATTTAATAATTTTTAAAACTATTAATATTTTTACATTTTAAAACTTTTTAACGCTTAACTTAAAATAATTAAATTATTAGTTTTGTAGACTAACTTTCTTTCAGCAATAGGATTTTATTTACATTTTGTAAACAATATACTTTATATATTTAACAAAATAAATAAGTAAATAGATAGGTTTATTTAAATAGTTAATTATAATTTATTTAATAAATAATTACAATAAATAATGATACGATTAAATAATAAGAATATCATTTATATTTCTTTGAAGATTAAAATATTTTTGGATGTTAAATAATTAAATAGATGTATCGATACAAGACAAATTTGTGTTAATTTATGTTCATGAGTTTGAATGTGTGTGTATAATGTATATATGAATGTATATATATATATATATATATATATATATATACACATATATATATACACATGTTTTGTTTGTACTACCTGGATTCCTGAAATGTTGGGACATTTTTTTTTATTTGAATAAAATGAAAACTAAAAGACTTCAAATCACATGAGCCAATATTTTATTCACAATATAAAATAGATAACATAACAAATGTTTAACCTGAGAAATTTTACATTTTATGCACAAAATGAGCTCATTTCAAATTTGATGCCTGCTACAGGTCTCAAAAAAGTTAGGATGGGGGCATGTTTACTATGGTGTAACAATGGTGTAACATCTCTTCTTTTCAAAACAGTTTAAAGACGTCTGGGCATCGAGGTTATGAGTTTCTGGAGTTTTGGTTTTGGAATTTGGTCCCATTCTTGTCTGATATAGGTTTCCAGCTGCTGAAGAGTTCGTGGTCGTCTTTAATGTATTTTTTTATTTTAATGATGCGCCCAATGTTCTCTATAGGTGAAAGATCTGGACTGCAGGCAGACCAATTCAGCACCCGGACTATTCTACTACGAAGCCATGCTGTTGTAATAGCTGCAGTATGTGGTTTTGCCTTGTCCTGCTGAAATACACAAGGCCTTCCCTGAGCATATGTTGCTCTAAAACCTTTATATACCTTTCAGCATTCATAGTGCCTTCCAAAACATGCAAGCTGCCCATACCATATGCACTTATGCACCCCCATACAATCAGAGATGCTGGCTTTTGAACTGAACGCTGATAACACGCTGGAAGGTCTTCCTCCTCTTTAGCCAGAAGGACACGGCATCCGTGATTTCCAACAGGAATGTCAAATTTGAACTCGTCTGACCATAGAACACTTTTCCACTTTGAAACAGTCCATTTTAAATGAGCCTTGGCCCACAGGACACGACAGGTGCTTTTGACCATGTTCACATATGGCTTCCTTTAAAGCTCTTCGGCCTTGTCCCTTATGCACAGAGATTTCTCCAGTTTCTCTGAATCTTTTGATGATGTTTTGCACTGTAGATGATGAGATTTGCAAAGCCTTTGCAATTTGACGTTGAGGAACGTTGTTTTAAAAGTATTCCACAATCTTTTTACACACTCTTTCACAGATTGGATAGCCTCTGCCCATCTTTACTTCTGAGAGACTCTGACTCTCTAAGACAGGGGAGTAAGAGAGTAAGAGAGTCTTACGGCAAGTAAGTTTGGCATCGGGCCCAAACATTTTTTGGCACTAGATGGCGGGCCAGAACATAGTCAAAGGATAATTTAAGAAATGAATTTATTCAAAAATGCAACTAGAATGGCCTGACAGACTGTTACAGTGTATTTTGTAACTGGTAGTGAGCTGTTACTCTGTGTTAAATCCAGTACGAGTACAGTAATTAACAAAAAGCCACATTTGTGTGGCGGTGTCCGGCAGAGTATGTGAGCAGAATCGAGCATCAACAATTTCCCCTCCGCGCTCCGAGCATTTAATAATAACTCCGCTCCGGGTTCACCATTTCCCGCTCCGCTCCTCGCTCACTAGCTGGCTTTACATCACCCTGTTTTAATGCACATTTTGAAGTATCGCATGAGAAACGAGTGATGGAAATGGCAAATTTATAATAAAAAATCCCTTAATTTGCAAAAATCGTTTTTACGCTCGCTTGACGTGGTTTTTGACTTGTGCGAAAAAGGGTTAATGCGAATTTTGCATTTTGCAAATTAATTTCTCCAAGCGCATCGAAAAAGTAATATGACTTTGCACTATGATAACTTGACTAGCAGCAGACCGATCTCGTTCAAAGCATCTGAAATGTTGTTGTGGTCGTTCTGAAATGCCTGAGCAAAGTCTGTAATCAAAGTATTTCTGTATAATTGTCTTACACGACTGTGTTCCCAAACAGCAGCATCCGAAAGCATTTATTGTTTCGTCGGCTCGTTCTGAGGCGCAATTAATTTTTCATATATGAAAATTATTATATTCAGTAGCTTATCCTAGTTTGCTATAGGTTATTTAGTGCCAGTTTACCAGGAAGTGATGATTTTGTTCTCTTTGACTCGTTGGATGGAAACGGTGCTTGTTCGCAAATGTTTTATGCGATATTCCAATTTTGCGCATAAGTTAAATTTGCAACTTTGGATGGAAACCCGGCTACTGATATCAGAAACACCGCTCCGCGTCTAAACTATTTAAGTATGCTTGAAATATCACAATTCTGTTCATCACGTATATAAAAAAATTAAATAACAGGAGAGTTTTAAAGTGACTTATTGGAAAACTAGTGCACAATTTTTTTTCCTACCACGTCCACATGACAAGCTAATAACATGGTAGTCAGCATTGTAATAGCTGTTTTTGCGGTGCAAATTTTGTTTATGGTGAAAATAACAGTACGTTTTCGTCAGTTATTTTACTTACGAATCGATGCATTTCTTACAGATTTCTGCTCATTCGAAATCGGATACAGATGAAGTAGCACTGTAAGGTTACATTTGTTGGAATACATTATTGAGAGAGCGATTGCTTGTGAACAAGTGTTGTAGTACTTGTTTAAATCATGCTTTCAGCTGCAAATATTCAGTATCTAGACTAGAAGGAACAAACAAATTCCATGAGAACTACAACATTCCGGGCCAGATATTATTGCAGATATTATCGCATGTTGCCGACCACTGCTCTAAGACATCCCTTTTATAGCTAATTATGTAACAGACCTGATGTCAATTAACTTAATTAGTGGCTAGATGTTCTCCCAGCTGAATCTTTTCAAAATGTTTTGCTTTTCAGAGTCTCTCAGAATATTGGCTCATGTGATTTGAAAGTCTTTTATTTTTTATTTTATTCAAATTTAAAAAATGTCCCAACATATCCGGAATTTGGGTTGTAGAATTGAAATTTGCAAATGTCCCCTTCACTTCCATTAATAGAATGTTCAGCATTCAAAATGTTAATGACATTGTTGACCTTATGTTTACATACTGAACTGTTGTTTTTTTTTGCTTATATTTATTTGTACAGTAAACTATGATTGGTCTTGTCGTCCCCTATATGTGTCATATGTAATATTGACAACTAGTGGTTAAAATGGGTCCTGCAGTAAAATGCAAAATACTAGAGAGAGTTGTTCCTCAAGAGTTGTTGCCAGATTGAGGACATGCAACAGGAACGGGTGCAATTGACACCGAAGACGATGAGTTTATTAGTTGATAGATGTTCTCCCAGCTGAATCTTTTCAAAATGTCTTACATTTTCAGCCCTTTGTTGACCCCGTGCCAACTTTTTTGAGACCTGTAGCAGGCATCAAATTTGAAATGAGATCATTTAGTGGATAAAAAGTGTAATATTTCTCCGTTTAAACATTTGTTATGTTCTCTGTGTTCTATTGTGAATAAAATATTGGCTCACGTGATTTGAAAGTCTTTTAAAATTTAAAAAATGTCCCAACATTTCCAGAATTCGGGTTGCATTTGGTAAATTAGCAGTCGGCGTAATCACAGATTACGCCAAAAACAGACATTCTGACACGGAACGCACATTTCAAAGTTGAATAACTGGCTGTAGCGTTGTTTTTCCAGAGAAACAAATATGTAAACATATATATAAATATCTGCAAACATATTTTACAGTTTAGTATAGTAAAGAAAGCACATTTAACCATTAATAGCGCCTATATATGCAGCAAAAAGGCACTGTCGCATTGTGCTTTGAGTCTCTTCCACGGTCCTGACAATGGCAAAGCGGCTCTGATTCATCATTTAATTTACCAGAACCTGTACATTTATCTTCAATATTCATTTGCTGCCTTGTCAACACCACCATTTCCTTCAGTAAATGCAAATCCACTTTTTATTATATTACTGATAAC
Organism: Ptychobarbus kaznakovi; assembly: GCA_027422405.1. Lineage (NCBI taxonomy): Eukaryota > Metazoa > Chordata > Actinopteri > Cypriniformes > Cyprinidae > Ptychobarbus > Ptychobarbus kaznakovi. Next base: position 21,264,956 of record CM049799.1, on the reverse strand, counting down.
ATGCCTTTATTAGAATAACATGCCTCGACAACATAGACTTTTGCCAGATATGACTCTGTATACAAACAGGATATGCCATAAACTCAAAACAATATTCTCCTCTGCTTTTAACATTGAATTGAGGCTGTCAAAATATCCTCTAAGCTCTCCAAATAAAACCCCAACTCAAACTGACGCAGTGAAGCCATTTAAAATGTGTGTGTGCCTTACAATAGTTTATAAAAGTGCTTACTATGGCACTACCTTCTCCACTGCAGTAAGTCACGATTCATAGAGGGGGATTTAACCACACTTCAGTGTTTTGTTGATGCAAACTCGCTTGCAATCCCAGAAAAGCAAGTATTCACTTATAGTTTGTGTTCCCATATATCATGCTGCATTGCAGTAAAACTCCTAATGCGGACCCAAAGGTTTCGGAAATCACACACATATATGCGCATCCTACATCAGAGGACAGTGAGAAAAAGGAATGCCCCTCAAACTTGCTAGGGCTGATGGATGGGACTGGGCAAGCGGATAGTGATCACATCTGTCATATATACCCATTAGACACAGAACACACCCACACACACAATCACACACACATTTCATAATCATATCAAAAGCACATTAGAGAGAATAACAACTGAAAATAGAAGGTAAAGAGAGACTGTTGAAACTGAGAAGGATATTAATTTACTTTTTTAAACTGGTCCTTAAATAATAAGAGTGAATTAAAAGAACCTAAATAGGACTAAAATGGCTGCATATATTCAGAGAAACACACATTCATGCAATGTCTGAACATGTACTGTATGTGTTCTGTTTACTCAAGAGTTGTTCTAGTGTAAGTAAAACTCCTCTCAATAACAGTGAGTAAATAATTCAGACAGACTGCATGAGAGGGAGAGAGAGAGAGAGAAGTGGAAGAGAGTATTTTGCTGTCATCAGCTCATGAAGCAAAATGGTACTGTACAACCATTACTAGGGAAATTCAATGATTCTAGCTACCAGTATATCAGAACAATATGGAGCCCCTAAAGAGACACGATAATATAAAAAAATGGCTCAATCGCTTGCAAAACTTTTGTGCTGGAAATAATATTAAGCGGGAGGAAAACATCTTGGTTACATATGTAACCCTCGTTTCCTGATGGAGGGAACGGAGACGACATAGGGGATTTACTTGGAAGCCCCAATCATCTCTATATGATATCATCTCTATATCTATGGGGATCAGAATTTTCCGCTGAGGAGCCGAGAACGAGTCCCAGGCAACCAGCGATGGTTCAAGATTGTGGAATGGGGATGTAACGTCTCCGTTCCCTCCATGAGGGAACGAGGGTTACGTACCTAACCGAGATGACATCGGTTATATCATGATAACATAGGGGTCCTATGGAAAGCACCACAACCTGAACCCCATCACAACCTTGTGGCATGCAGATCCTGACAAGCAAACGCGTGACAGACAAATGCCATGCAAAAGTTTGCAACCTTCCCATTGGCCCAGCGCATATTCGGTAACCTTGGTGCCCGCAGGGACCACTGAGTATATCGCTGCCGGAGATAGCCAAGCCGCTGTTCCTTTTCCCACAGAAGTCGGAAGTGATTTCGACCTTCAATGAAAGATGGTTTCAAGTCTTTCCTATTTGTTGTTACAGTTTGGCAGTAATGACGGGGAAGCGAGCCTTCCGGAGAAGGGCGCTACGGAGGCCACATCCTGCCTGAAGGGAGGTAACATGTGGAGACACTGATATGGACTGACCCAGGCCTGGGGCAGGACTACATACGACTGGACCCTTTGGCAGATCCTACCTAGGGTAGGGAGGAGAACTGCCAGCAGGGTCTGACAGAGAGCTCTGTCAAAGATAAGACATGGGTTTACCATTAGGGAAACCTTACCGTGGAAGAATACACATATGGGGTTACCTGAAGGGAATCAAGCCATATGGACACCTAGCCCAGTACAGGGGCTGACCGGAGACCCGGGCGAGGCGTCCAGTCCTGGGGGTGCTGGAGGAACTCCACCAGGGTTCGCTGTCCGAGGAACTGAACTGGAGGAGGAAAAGGTGCTTGAATCCCTGGGTGAAGGGGAATGACACCGGCCAGCTCTTCCCGCCAATTACCTGTTACCCAACACACGGGAAGAAATTGGCTCAATGTGAAGACTGTAGAATCTTGCGAAGGTGTTCGGTGTTGCCCAGCCCTTGGCTCTACAGATGTCTGCCACAGAGGCGCCGTGCGCAAACGCATACGAGGAGGCAACACTCACGCCCTCACCCCAAGCGGACACAGCTCGCCTTGAGATTGGTACGCCAAGGCGATGGCATCCTCTATCCAGTGGGCCAACCTCAGCTTGGAAACAGTCTTCCCTTTCTGCTGACCTCCGTGGCAAACAAGGAGCTGCTCAGAGTTCCTAAAGCTCCGGGTGCGGTCCACGTATATGCGCAATGCTCTTACGGGACACAGCAACGCCAAGGCTGGATCTGCCTCCTCCGAGGGCAGTGCTTCCTGGGTTTACCACCTGATCGCGGAAGGGCGTGGTGGGAACCTTAGGCACTTATCCAGGCCGGGGTCTCAGGACAACGTGAGAGTAGGCCGGCCCGAACACAAGGCACACTTTGCTCACCGAAAATGCTTGGAGGTCCCCGACCCTCTTGATGGAAGTGAGCGCGGTCAGGAGCACTGTCTTAGCCGACAGGAATTTCAGCTCGACTAAGTCTAGCGGCTCAAAGGGACCCTTCTGAAGTCCAGCCAAGAAAACAGAGAGGTCCCAAGTGGGCATCAGGGGTGACCTATTCAACCTCCTGGCACCCCTCAGGAACCTCACGATGAGATCATGCTTTCCCAGGGACCGGCTGTCCACTGCATCGTGATGGGCCGCGATAGCAGCCACATACACTTTCAAGGTGGAGGGTGACAGCCTACGCTCCAACCTATCTTGCAGGAAGAAAGCCCTACTCTCATCATGCACCTTCGGGGGTTTTCTCGGCGAGAAGAACACCAGTTCGCGAACAGACTCCACTTCAGTGCATAGGCTTGCCTTGTTGAAGGAGCTCTAGCCTGAGTGATGGTCTCTACCACAGCCTGTGGGTCCGTGCCGAGGGGGCCCTCGGGCAGGGAGAAATACAGCTGGCAGTGGGAGGACTCGCGGGAAGCAAACAGGTCTACCTGAGTTTCCCCAAATCGACTCCAGATCAGCCGGATCGTCTCGGGATGGAGTCGCCATTCTCCGGGGAATGTGAGCTGTCGTGAGAGCGCATTGGCTGCACGATTGAGCTCCCCTGGAATGTGGACAGCGCACAGCGATTTGAGCTGCGTTAGGAGATGGCGGACGAGCTGTGAAAAGCGGTGTGATCGTAGACCTCCCAGCCGGTTGATGTACGAGACAGCCGCAGTGTTGTCTGTACGGACCAACACATGCTTGCCTAACAGCAGTGGCCGGTACTACCGCAAGTTCTTTATTGGTGCAATAAAGAACCAGGAAATCAATAAAGCGATCTGAAGAACCCAGTGTTCAAAGTAAGCCAGTACACACTCAGTAGCAATTCTGTGCTGTTTTTCTGCAGTATTACAAATTATTCTTGCATAGCAGCAGCTCACATGAAATGTTGGTACTCTCAGTTGTCCTTAGTGGACAAGACAGTGTGCCCTCTCACTCTCATTAGACCATTAGAGAGGCTGTTAGTCTCACAAGCCAGCCAATGCTTTGCTTTCCACCATTAAATCTGGTACAAACTGTAGCTCATTCTGATCAAGAATGTTTTTTCATACATTTAGGAACAGGTAACTGACTGCTGTGTAGGTCAGCAAATATGCAGGAAGCTTGTGATCATGTGACTAAACGTGCTTTGCACCCAAAACACAGAGGAAAAGGCATTTTAAAGGCTTTTAAAACTTCCATGGTGCAACCAAAGTCTCAGTTCAAATTAACATATGTTGTAAGTGCACACCAAATGTGTGTGTGCGAGATGAAAAAGGAGAGAAATCTGGCTGATATTGGAGAGTTAATTAAATTGTGTGAGTAAATGTCACACAGTATTAGAGACAAGCTGCTCTTTCTGTCATCCACACACACTCACAATTAAATATGAACTCCGGGAGGTTTATTAAAGCAGGAGACTGAAGCAGAGAGACATGCTGACAACAACATGCACACATGCGCACAAACATACGCACACACCATTTCTCCAATGCAAATCACTGGAAAACATCTGATAGAATCTTCATGATAAAAAACGCAGTTGTGTTTTGTTTAAGGATCAGCTTTGTCTCATGTTTTTCTCTTACATACAGGACAGTAAGAGAATATAGCTATACATGAATGTGGATATATACTTAGATCACTGGAGTAATTCTTTGAGAAATATTTGAATTCATACTGATGTTGATGGTAGATTTTGGTATCCTGGTATCCTTGTGAACATTGTTCAGATCTCCTCTGAAATGTGGGATTGCTGGGATTTTTTCAGCCAAAAATTGAAATTCTGTCATCATTTGTTCCCCCTCATGTTGTTCCAAACTCATATGCTGTTTTTTTCAGGGGTCCACTATGACCACGTCTGCCAAGCTACAAAAAGTATGAGAAACAGACAGAAATGTAGTGTGTGTGTGAGAAAAACGAAAGCGCAGTGCTGTTTTGGCATTAGCAATATTGACATGACATTTTTGTAACTGGATGCAAGTGCTAGTAAGCTCCAGCTGAGCAATTTTCAATGAGTAATGAATCAAATTTAGCTCTGTTCCTACTGTAGTTATTATATGACTTTAGAAGGCTTGTAATATAACATACCAGTCCTATTAAATATATCGTAATATATCAAATATAAGACCTTAAAACATATTGTAAGGCATGTACACTTAAAACTAATACAGTACGTCCAAACATAACCCATACAATCTTAACATAAATCATGTATGTCTTTACTCCTGTCAGCTGCTCATTCAAAAATATGGAAATAAAATATTCATCATCCAGCCATTCTACAAGATAGTACAATATATACATCATAGTATAATTATTTATAACAGTATATCACAGAGAATCACTTGCATAAATGTGCAGTATTCATTGATTGTGAAGTGTTCTAAAACTGCGAGCCTGCATTAAAAAGTCCCGCTTTAGTATTTTGAACCATGAAAACTCACATTTAATTTAATGAAATGTTAGCCTTTTGAAGTTTAACAGTCACATTAGGCTTTTATCTTAAATTGTGTAACAAAAGTCTTAATTATTATTGTAAGAGGTCTTACATTTGGGGATCCCAAAATAAGTCTCCTTTTTGACCTCTTACAAGTATTATTAAGATTTCTGTTATACAATTTGAGATATTTAAAACTTCTTATGAACTTGATAAATTTGATCAAACTGAATTTAAGACATTAAGACATTTAAGAACCTGCAATGAACTTCGGTGTCAAGCTCCTGAAATAATAAAACTAATACAAAATAAACATTAAAGTTTTGTTTTGCTTTAAAAAAAAAATGTTTGACTTCCACTGAATTTTTTTTTCATATTTTCACTAAATATTATTGCAGCAAAAAGCCTCAAGTTCATTAAGCCTCAAATTTCCAACCAAAGCTAATGAAAATATGTCCCTGTGTTATTTTGCAGCAGTTTTAAAGTGCAATGTCCAGTGAATTGTGTTCAAGTTTCTCTAAAACACACAATCATGACTGTGCCAAAATTGTATTACACTGGTTCATGAATTACATTTACGCATTTAGCAGACACTTTTATCCAAAGCGACTTGCAGTGCATTCAGGCTATATTTTTTTTGTCAGTATGTGTGTTCCCTGGGAATTTAACCCACAACCTTTTGCGCTGCTAATGCAATGCTCTACCACTGAGCCACAGGAGTCATATATATATCAAGTCAGTTCCGAAAATCTAATTAGTGAGTGGTGCTAAAAGGTTAATGGCTTTATCATATTAGAAAATAACATACCATCTACACAAAACCTTACCCTAAACCTAACTGATGGTGTTAAAAAATGATATCAAAAAAGTTTGCTAAACAAGTTTTTGCTGAAGCAACTATTATGTTTTATCTTGTTTTTACATGGCTTTGAGCTTTTCCAGGACATTGCTTCCAAAATGTATGTAGGCCCTAATTGCTCTCCATCTCAGTGTTGTCTTAAAGAAGAAGTTCAACTAATTTGTATTTGTTCTTTCCTCTGTATTGCTCTTTATGTGACATTTATGTCACAAGTTATTGTATAAAAACTATTGATCAAATCTGGTGGGCTTTTCTCACTGATACATTAATATAAAGGATTGTCCACGAGAAACCACTATAGGGAAAGAAAAAGAAGCCTTCTAAATTCGGTTTTTCTTTTATGAATCCATCTTTGTCCCTTTCATGAGGGCTGTATAAATCGCAGAGCTGAAGCTCCAATGTTATGCACAAAACAGTAACAGACTGTTCTGGCAGAGTGTTGCTTGCTAATCCATCAGTATCTCATTTGAACATTAAAATGCAGGAGGGCTTCGGCTAATTTCCCTAATTTCAACGGTGTACTGTGGGCTTAGATGGGATTTGTGGGTGACATTAGTGAGGACAGAGTAAAGGACAATGCTCAAGGACTGTAAATTTGAAAGATTACATTGCTCTTCACGTCTGCACATAACCTGAGTGAGTCCAACCGCTGGCCGAGTGTGCAAATAAATACAACAAAGATTCAAAACACCACGAGGCCCAGAACATCTCCAAAACTCAATGTCCCCTATAGGAAATATTCATGCAGGAGCGTGACAAGAGCTTTAGTCTGGAGATATTTGACAGGCAGAATGATGAATGTCACTCACGGCAACTGTCTAACTTAACATCAACATCAGAACGACCTGTTACTTGTCACAATTGGACTGTCTGCAATTGTTTATATTAAAGATAATATAATAATAGTAGTATAAATGGTGTAATAATATTTATAATAGCAGCAACTGTATACAACATTTGTTTAACAGTTGGTATGCAGCAACCAGAAACTAACCTTTAAAGGAAGCATTAGGATGAAGGATTAAAGGCAGTTAACAAACATGATTATAATTAATTAGGGTAGCAGTAATAATCTCAATGTATAATTACGGGTGTTCCATAACAAAATTACAGTACATGTTGTTCATTTATATAACTCAATGGTTAGTGCAATGTGAATTATGTCCCAAACACACACAAATACCTATAGGAAATACAAATCTATTTCATCTTTTTTCTATGGAAGCCTGTTTCTGCCACAGAATATTTTTTTTTTACATTTTGGCTTTTTATTTCACAATACCAAAAAAAAAAGATACAAACAATAACAACAAAAATGAAACTTCAGAATTGAGAGATATAAACGGAAAGTTCTGACTTCTTTTTGAATTTATCTCGTGATTCAGACTTTTTTCTCTTAATTCTGAGTTTACATCTCACAATATTTTTTGTTTCCACCACAGAATAAGAATTATTGTGAGATAAGCAACTTTATTTCTCACAGCGGTCACAATTGTGACTTTTTTTAGAATTGCATGTTCATTGAAAGTTTATGAAAGTCTCACCATTTTGAGTTTATATTTCGCACTTCTAACATTTTTATCAGAATTGTGTGATATAAAATCAGAATTGCAATAAAAGAGTTTGAATTGTAAGATAAAAAGTTACAATTACATTTTTTTGGGGGCTTCCATATGTTTCTCATAGACAAGAGTTCAAATGGAAACTTACACTTAGGTCTCTTGCAAAATAATACATTTATTGTGAGAAAAAGACCCTCACAAGACCGCTAGAATTTCAGAAGACATTTCCACAATGTCTAAAGACTTTGCAAGAAAGCTATCTAATATTAGATATTTCAACTCAAATATACTCATCAAATACATCAATGCACTTTATTTTGATGCCAGAAAATGTTTTTTAAAAGTTTAGAATTTTTCGTAATGTCAACTTAAAGGGATACTCCAACCCAAAATTAAAACTTTGTCATTAATCACTTAACCCCATGTCGTTCCAAACCCGTAAAAGCTTCATTAGTCTTCGGAAAACAATTTAAGATCTTTTGGATGAAAACCGGGAGGCTTGTGACTGTCCCATTGACTGCCAAGTAAATTACACTGTCAAGGTCCAGAAAAGTATGAAAAGCATCGTCAGAATACTCTGAGAAGAGTGTACGCATTTTGCGTCCAGGGGATAATCTCCAAAATGGCGCTACACTGACACAGAGGAGACGTTACCTAATTGTTGAATAAAGTGGTTATTTTAGTTTTATTTCCGTACAAAAAGTATTCTCGTCCCTTCATAAAAGTCAGATTGAACCACTGATGGCAGATGGATTATTCTGACGATGCTTTTCATACTTTTCTTGGACAGTGTTAATTGTTTGGCAGTCAATCGGACAGTCACAAGCCTCCCGCTTTTCATCCAAAAGATCTTAAATTGTATTTCGAAGACTAACGAAGCTTTTACGGGTTCGGAACGACATAGGGATAAGTGATTAATGACAACATTTTCATTTTGGGGTGGAGTATCCCTTTAACTCATGAATATGCCAATTTACAGCTAGGCAGCCTGTCTAGTCAAGGTTCCAATTAATATGCTTTGTTTTGGTTCAGTAACACTAGACTATGGTCACACTGTATTTCAACAACTGCTTCATTTTTAGATACAAAATTGATAAAGCATAATTTAGTACTCTGATAAAGATAAAGTTGGAACATAACTGGAAAAATAATAGTTGTTTCCCAACAGGTTTCCCAAACATGTTATTTCTACATTATTTCTATACTATTTTGTAATATTGCGAATCAACTTTTACTTATTATTTTTCCCCAGTTTAAAAAAAAACTTTTTAGTACTTTTATGTGCCTTTGTATTTTTTTATATTTCGTTTATTTTTGTTTCAGTTTTAGTCATTTTAGTAGTTAAACTTAATTTATTTCAAGGCAGCATTTCAAATTTTTTTCATATAGAATTTATATTTCATTTTATTTCAGCTTTATGGAAATTAATGATAACATTTTTTATAATTTTAGTTTTATTTTACACTCTCTCTCGTCTACCACTGCTCAGATATACAGTTAGCCACACCCCAAACTCATGCCATTGGTTGAGGCAGGAATGGCCAGAACATGGAAATCCACACTCCAAATGACTGACTCAGTTATTTCTGCACATTTAAGTGGGATAGAAGGTATTTTAACATTTAAAATGGTTCAATTCAACTTGAAGTCTCCTAAGCAACCTCTGAGCACTGAACTTTTCCTCTGGGCAGAGTCAGACACACACTCACAGGACATTCTCTGACTCATAATTTCTGCATCATCAGCAGTTACCATCCTTTCACCCTGACACTGAACCTCAGGATGTGCTGTAACCCCTCAGTATGACTGATGATGCTGTATGTTAGCATATGGAGAGCATGACTGCAGGTGAGTGAGTGTGAGCCGGACAGGGAGGAGGTAAGGAATGAGACTGTATTTAATAAGACAGAGTGCCTCTCTTCATAAAGAGTAGAATGACTGATGAATGACTGAACGGCTGCCATTCATTCCAACTTGGAACCCTCGGCAAGGACATCGCTATGGAAACTCTCCTTTCCTCCCTCACTCCACTCTTGTATGTCCATCATCATCATCTTTTTATTCAAACGCTGCTTTCATCAGTAAAATTACATTTCGTAACTTTGGCCAGATAGCAAGGCTTTTCCAGCACACAATCTATCCGTCCATCCATGTGTAGGCTATTAAACTTTTAGCAAAACTTGGCACTATGCAAAAACAGAGCTCAATGTACTATGTAGGCTAAACGTGCTCTAGCTTTCCTGCTCATCTCATTAGTATTCATAGGTATTCTTATGTGGGGTGTTCTTCTAGCACACATAGGTGAATCTCATGAAACCTGTCTAGAATCTGTCTGGGTCACAAGAGAGAAATAAGTCATTTTTTAGGATCATTAATTATTTATTTTAGCTAATAAGATCATATAATTTCTGTTTTTTGAGGTGTGTGATATATCTTAGTGGGATTACATAACCATACACTGCCATTCAGAAATTTGGTGTCAGTAATACTTTTGTAAGAAGCCACCGAGGCTACATTTATATGTAGTAAAAACAGTAATAATGTGAAATATTTTTACCATCTAAAGTAACTGATTTCTTTTTAAATATATTTTTAAATGTAATTTATTTTGTGATGTCAAAGCTGAATTTTCAGCTGCCATCACTGTGTAACATGATCCTTCAGCAATCATTCTAATAAGAAACTTTTTTATATTATCATTGTTAGAAACAGTTATACTGATATTTTTGATGAACAGACAGATTAAAAGAACGTCATTGGTTTGAAATATAATTTTCATAACAATGTAAAAGTCCTTATTGCCACTTTTCATCAAGATAATACATCCTTGCAAATAAAAGTACATCTCTAAAAAACGTAAAGTAAAAAAGTACCCGAAACTTTTGAAAATGTCTTTCATTAAAAAATAATAATAATAATATTAGTCCAATTTAGCATTTAGAAAGAGGACAGTTCACATTGACGGAAAAACCCACATCACATTTTGCATGCAAAACAGTTTAGCCATTCATTATCAGCAAAGTTTTCAAAAAGACCAGAGATGAAAATGGTCGTATTAAACTATACACCAACTGTCTTTGATGCAAAAAAAACTTTTTAGGAAAAAATGTGACAAAAGACTGATGAGCGGCCCCTTTAAATATGCAAATCTAACAAACCGAAGGATTAACTTCACTACTTGAGCTGACAAATAAACATCTCCTGCTTATCAAAAAGATTTAATCCTCCCTTCACTGTTTGGGAAAATTCAGAAATTCATGGTGTGATCTGTTGACATAATTTGCTGTGCAGTAAAGAACATTTTAATTGTGGGTTCCTGTGAACGGGGTCTGACACATCGCCGTTCTAATGAGCGGTGAATATGATCAAATGATCAGATGGCTAAGAAGCACAGAGATGAGGGTCATTATAGCTGACTCCCTCTGTTCATAGTGTGCACTGCAAAACTCAGCTCAGTGGGAGTGGGTTTAAGATGTGTGATTGGACTGTTATATTAGTACATACTGTGCTTTAAAGACCCTTTAGGACCCGTTTTTTAACTTAACTAATTATATATTTATATCATTTGTAAAATGTTCTAGCAAAATGAGCTAGTTTTGTGTGAAAATTGTTTTATAATAATGTTTTCAGTGCCTGTAAGAACTTCACATGCTGTTAAGGTGTGATTTTGGCTTGTTCTTCAAAAAGCTTGGCTCCAGGTTGTTCAGGTTAATAGGATGAAGATTATGCAATTTGCAAATTCAGTGTCACAGATTCTCATTTGGACAGAGATCAGGCTTTGACTGGGACTTTGTAGAACGTTTTCCCTTCTTAAAGCGTTCCAACTTTAATTTGGCTTTATGTTTGGGATCAGTGTCCTGGCAAAAAAAAACAACCTTGTTCCACACTTCCGATTTTTGCATCATGAAACAGGTTCTCTGTGTTTTGCAGAATCCAATCTTTCTTTTCATTTAACAAGATGCCCCAGTCCCTGCTAATGAAAGGCAGCCCACAGCATGCAGACACTGTAGGCCGGTACAGTGTCCTTTGAGGTGTGGGCAGTAAATCTGTGCCATGTATAATGCTTTTCTCTCTGTCTCATTTTATCATGAAAGCTTTTCCCCACATTGCAAATGGGTCACTTGAATGCTTTTTAGCCGACTCCAGACATCACCCCAATTTACACATCTGTTGTACAATATCTTGAATTTGTATGGATTGGGATAAAATACTATCCAGAAAACCTGTTCAGAAAGGGACCATCACAGATTAACCAAAGATATAGTTCACCACATTAACTACAAACTTGTTCCAGTAACATTGGACAACCAGAAAAGTTTTTAGGAAAGCACCATTAAATTCTGGGTGATGTCAAATAGGCTTATTGTAGCTAACTAAAACTGAAACCAAAATTAAAACATTTTTAGAAAAGATAAAAATAACCCTATAGTGAAAAATAAGTATACTAAAATGTATTTTGAAATACATTTCCTTCCAGATAAGTATACTACAAATACATTTACATATTTATGTACTTAATAAAAATACCCTGCAATTGTACTTTTGTACTAAACTGGTATATAAAGTCTGCTAAATTGGAACAACTCATTTTGTACTTACTGCAATTTAATTGACTGGAAGTAGTGCTGAAGTCCAACTAAAGATATACTGAAGTATATGTGATTGTGCTAAAGTGGAACTATTGCAAGTATACTTCAAGTACACTTTACATAACTGGTGGTGGATGAGGAGATATCCCCTTTACATATGTAAAGTGCTTTGAGTGCCTAGAAAAGAGCTAAATAAATGTAACAAATTATTATTATTATCTTGCATTTATTCTTCAAAGATACCGTCCTCATCAATATTAACATTTAAAACACATTTTAGGCTTAATATTTAGGAATGTTTATTGTGCACACAGTACTCCAAATAAAGTTAGATTTGAACTATATTAATATATATTTTAAATATATTCCTTTTTTTACTAAGGAAATCCTTTTTTTAAAACAAAACAAAAAACAACTAAACAAACAAAACAAAACACAAAAGAAAACAAAGAAAAGAAAAGAAAAACAAACCCTGAAAGATCCTGGTCTGCACTCTTTTTTCTTATTTAAAAAAAAATCTTATTTTGAATTTATTAATTTATGTAACATAGCACATGCAAAGAATATGTTTTCAGCCAATGACAAATAACTTAGCAATGGACAATATGAAAAAATATATCTGTACTGTACTATTTTGTTAATACATAAATGCAAATAATAATAGTAATAATAATAATATAAATACAATTATTTTAATTAAATTAATTATATACATTCAGGCATCATACCACTGTTCTCTGTTATGAGAAATAGCTTTTAATTTTAAGATTTGATAAAAAAATAATTGATAAAGATTGCATTGAACACTGCTAATAAAAATCTATAATCAAACATTATGAAATTATGAAATTTCCAAACACAAAAGTGAGTATTACAGTAATCCAAATACAGTTATTTTTATTTTTTTAAACATCATTTCAACATGTATATAAGATTTAGAATTAAGAAAAATAATTAATAGGAAAATTAATAAGAAAATTAATAGTCAGAACATGAAAGTCATTTGATCTTAAACATTACAGTTACACAATAACAAACTGTGATCAAATGCTTGAAAAGGAAGGAACAGCAGGCAACTAAAACAAAAGTCCAACCTGTCAAATTATGATAAATTAACATTAATCGCAATTAACCAAAATGACAGCGGAAAGCCTCAAATGGGCCCTGGAGAGTCAGCAGCGGTCTGTCTAATGTGGTCAGACAAAGCAAAGCAGAGGAGTGTGGAGTTATTGATCCGTGACAGGTCGAGAAGCTGGAGAGTGATCGATCGGAAAAAAGGCAGAGAGAAAGAGCGAAAAAAGGAGAGAAATAGAGAGTGAAAGAGTGAGGGGAGGACATAGAGCGATGAATAGACACAGATAGATATCTGGCGGATTGTGTAAAATAAGCAAGGGCTTTTCCAACCATCAGAGCAATTCAAGCTTGGATCAAAGTCCACCAAAACAATTTAAAATCTTATATTATCCTAATTTTATATATAAAATGTTTGCGTTTAATGTGTTGTAGTAAGTAAGTTGTTCTTTGTTAGCATGTGTGTTTGGCATTGTTTAGGATTACTGATAATCTACTGTCGTTTGATTTGTATTTGTTATCTATTTCAATTTTAGTTAGATTATGTCTGAATTTATTATGTCTTTATAGGTCTTTTATTAAGTTTTAGTTGTATTTAATTTATGTTATTTTAATACTTCAACAAACTAAACGGAAATTATATATATATATATATATATATATATATATAGAGAGAGAGAGAGAGAGAGAGAGATTGTATAAATGTTTTTGTAAATATATGTATGTATGTGTGGTTGTACATATACTGATATATATATATATATATATATATATATACATAGTTGGTTTTTTGGTGTTTGGCTTAGTGTTATGTTAGAATCATTATTATACTCTTATACCTTTTGTTCTTTAATATTTTGAATAGTTCTTAATTCTTATGTTTATTTTTTTGTTTTTCATTTAAATATTCAGCTTTGACATTGTGTATGCATTTGTTATTTTTATTTAATTATTTTTTTAAATGTGTATATGTAGTATTTATAAAGTTTTAGCTTTTAGTTTTGGATCTGATTTTATTTGTTTTAATACTGCAATTGATTGCTTCTGTTGTCCTCATTTGTAAGTCGCTTTGGATAAAAGCATCTGCTAAATGACTAAATGTAAATGTAAATGTGTGTGTGTGTGTGTGTGTGTGTGTGTGTGTGTGTGTGTGTGTGTGTGTGTGTGTGTGTGTGTGTGTACAGGCATCCTTATTATATGCAATTGCATTTGATTAATATATATATCAGTATCATGTACTTACAATTAAAAGCTTTTATTCAGTTGACTTAACTCTACTAAATACATTTTTGTCCAATGAAAAAGATTTACTGTAAGATGCTCTGATATCTGCATTTAAGACATAAAAAACTACCTCTTTTCATTTGGTTTCCAACGAGTTACAGTTTTTCCACCATGCTTTTGCAGCAGCATACACATCACATAACAACCATTAAAAACACACACACACACACACACACACACACACACACACACACACACACACACACACACACACACACACACACACACACACACACACACACACACACACACACACACACACACACACACACACACACACACACACACACACACACACACACACACACACACACACACACACACACACACACACATTACAACTAAAACTCATCAGCACACACACGGACAAAAACAATTACGCACCTAATTTACTCCAATTTACCATAAAACTAATATTTCAGGCGTAATGGCAAATTAGCTGAAGTCTAATTATCTGACATCATTCCATTAAACCGCAGCTATCCCGACTTGACTAACACATCAGCTAGATTAAAGCCTTTCTATAAAACATTAAGCCCACGATGGCTTGTGATGCTGCTTCAGGATGAGCCCTAGAGACAAAGAAGAACAGCAAGGCATGGAGAACATTTGGACAGAGGGAACGGAGGGAGACGGGGAACCGTGCCGGCAGCGTGTTGCAGTTCTTTAGAGGTGATTGATGAAATGCAAGGTGATAGAGGCAGAACGCAGGGAAATGAAGCCTAACTTGCCCTCACCAGCCTCAGCCACTGACAAACCATGCTTGTTTGGATTATGAATTGGCAATCCAAATCAAATTTTAAAATAAAATGACATCAAACTGTTTTCCATTATCAGCACTATAAACCTCTCCCTCAAAATGCTGAGTCAGCCAATCAAACGTGGCGAAGGCTTTGGGGATGGAGTGGGGTTTCATCTCATTTGTTGCCTGGCAACCAGGTGCTTTCCAAGGAAGGGTTGATCCCGAAGAGAGACCACAGATAGTGCTGTAATATAGCGCAAACCCCCTGCTTCCTCCTGACTAACTCTTATGTCCACCCACCCGCACAAACACATGCACACACACACACACAGATGTAGAGATACAATCGGTCTCACCTCACAGGAATCTGTCAGCACTCTCACTAGAATCACCTACAGAGACGGGCCCTTGGGGGCTACACACTCTGTACATGTTAGTGATTATGGGCCACTCGCTTGGGATTTCTCCAGCTTTTAGTAGAAAAACACTGTTTTCATCTGTTTTCTGTGTTCATATCCATGTTGGCCTTTAAAGAGACAGTTCACCAGAAATTACTGTTTTTCTTTTCAAACGCTTACACACAACGTACTTTACTTGTCACATAATTTCTGAAACCTGACATTCAAACACCAGAACCACACACCAAATCCGCAAATTCATACACTAAAGCTCGGCCTTTGACCGTTTTCAATTTCATAAAACACTTTTTGCAAAACACAACACTATTCTCTATGTAACACACAAAAAATATGGCAGGAATTAATATTATGTCAAAGGTGTTTGCAAATGTTTGCTTTTGAGATGTGTTTGTGATATTTTGAATGCAGTGCTTCATTTTGCAAGAGATGTGAGACATTTTGCATTTTGTGCGTGAGCAATTAAGGGATTTATATATAAAGTTTTAAAACAGAGGCAAAGTTTTATAACTGTGTTCAAGCAGTTGAAAAAACTGTAACAATCTGCAATTCCAAATCCTTATGACTCCTTATCCTGTGAAAAAAATATTCGACATTTTATAATGTTGAATTATGGATCATAGGATGGGTCTGATTTGTTATAATCTTTTAATTGGTATTAATTTGCCATTATATTATCTGAGTGGAAACTGTTTAATTATAAATACTACACCAGGGATTTTTTCTTTCTTAGTTTGTTTTTTTTCTATGATAATTTTTGCACTTTTTTATTGCCTACCAAGTGAAAATTCTGAGCACAATTTGAGGTCAACAGGTCGTCCATACTTTAGTTGTACTGGGCTAATTGGACTAATTGTGTGGTTTTTTTTTGCGAAGCTCAGGTTTGCTCTGCTTGTTTGTAGAGCTGGATAAAGTAGCCAAAATTATGATTAAATATCAATCTGACTATAATAATAATAATATGAATATAAATACAATTCTCCTCTAAATATTATTATTAGTAGTAGTAGCAGTAGGATTATTTTACAGTGCAACTATAAAATTATAACACAGATAATTATAGCTTAATTTGTTCATGTTCAAATGTTAAACCATCAAGCTTTCATTTTGAAGAAAACAGTAGGGAGCTCTTGTAGTTATATGCTGGGTGTGACAATGATTTTGAAGGTACGTTTTCAGTACAGCAGGGGGAAAACAAAACATAAAATTGCTTCTTTTTTATTAAAAAGTGGTTTACTGAACAAAGTATGGCTCTATGACTGCAACACACTCTTTGTACTTCAGTTTATGGTGCTGTTGTGAATTAGAGAACAGGTTTGAAGACCTTCGGATGCACATTTTTTCAGCAAGTTAAAGTCGCTGGTTGGTGCTCACTAAGTGAAGTCTGTGAACTTTAACAGAGACTTGCCTGCTATCAGGGCAAGCATTTATACAAAATATAAATCCTAATATACATACAATTTACCATTACATCCCTACTTATGGTTAGGAACAAAAAACAAAAGATATGTATAATAATAGTAGTGATGTTTGCCCTAGTAGCAAGTGCATCCAATTACCCAACACATTTCTGATGTCTAGTCAATAAATTACCAAAATATATTTCATGCAATTAAATGAGATGTACATCAAATTGCTGAAATGAACACACTATTTTACATGTGCATGTCATTTACTAAGCCAAAGACTAGAAAAATAACCTAATTACCTGACCTGGGTGAGACTATATATCAGTCAATCTGTCGTTGCGACCACAAACTCTGAAAGCGAACAAGGCAATTCATTATTTAAGACCCAAATAACACAACACTGTCATTATAATATCCCGACAGTACATCATTCTGCATAATTAACGTAAATTGCACACAGACTTTTCAAGTGTTACGAAGGGTGTCCAAGTGAGTTAAAAGTGCAAATTACACACCAGCATCACAGTAGAAAGCTTATTTGTTACATATGAACAAGAGCTTGTTTTATGTATTTATTTATTTAGGAGCGAGAGTGGCAGCGCGCAGCTAATGTCACCTAGGGCTTCTTATTCAGCCTCACTGTCTGCGGCTCTTGCTGGGTCAGTGTTTGCGCTCGTGTGTGAGTGTGGCAAGGTACTGACACAATACTCAAACAGGGCATACCCATGGTGACGTTACCGTAGCAACCATACCCTTCCTGCTGACAAAAGAAGTTAAACCGTGTGTGTATTGTGAAGTGCACGAGTACATCCTGATTTTTGCTGTGATGTTGTCTGCATGCATTCAGCAATTTCTATCTCAGAAAGTACACAGGCTGCAGCGACTGTCAGATCGTAAGCATAAATATCGCAGAAAGATACACACATGTTCATAAAACAAGCCCCCGTCTCCAGGCTGGGTGTGTTCATGCTGGACTGATGCTAGCTGACAAGGGCGTTACATCACCGGACAACACAAATCTGTCTGTCAAGACACACAGCGGAGAAGAGTGATATTCCCTGTGGCTCACTGGACACTGGACAGAAATTACTTGAAATAATCAACAAAAGATTCCAGACGTTTTGGATTTAATGGTGCATCATGTGCCATATGACATATCACATTCAATGGTGTTTTCACACCATTTAGGTTCAAGGTTTCTTTATTTGTCACATAATAAATTATACAGGGTATAATCAGAAGTGAAATGTAGATCAAATCAGGTCCGCTCCGCTCATTTCACACCATTTTTCAAGTTCAAGTCCACCAACGTTAATCTCCTCGCCGTTCTGGTGTTTTTGTCGGACAAAAATGGCAGATTCAGCTTTAAGACTGGTCGGATTCGCCTGTCAATCAAACTCCCTGCAAAGGGTCAATAGATATTCGTTTTAAGAATAAACTCTCTTCATTTTGTTATTTTTTTCTCAGAAAACAAGACTTCATCTTCACTCTGCATCTCTAGTAATTGTACTAAGGATGTTGATTTAAGGATGTTTAGATGTTTAGTATTTGAAAACGAGATCAAAATACTGAGAAAGATATTCATTTATGATATCAAGACTTTCTGCTCCAATTTAAGACCCTTTAAAAGCCTTAAAGGGATACTACAGTTGCCCCAGAAATGAAAATTCCGTCATTGAATTACTCGTTCTCATTTCGTTCCAAACCCGCAAGACTTTCATTCATCTTCGGAACACAAATGAAGATATTGTTGATGAAATCCGAGAGTTTTCTGACCCTGCATAGACAGCAAGGTAACTGAACACAACGTTCTGTTCCCAGACCCAGAAACGTAGTAAGGACATCGGTAAAACAGTCCATGTAACATCAGTGGTTCAACCACCATTTTACAAAGCTGTAAGAGTACTTTTTGTGCACAAAGAAAACAAATATAATGACTTTATTCAACCATTTTTCTCCTCCAAATCATGTCTTCTGCCATTATATAAATTCAGACATTATGATAAAATTACTATTAAAACATACTGTATATTATCTATATTTTCACAGGTATCCTCAGTCATCTTTTTTCTTCACGGAGCAGAGTTTGAAAGGGGGGCAAATAACATGAACATATAATGCTAGCCACAGGAAGAAGGGAAAACATAATCGAAGCCATTAATTACACCAATTATTTTAATGCCGTAGACAGTCAATATTAATTGCTGAAATTCCCTTTTATTCAATTAATATATTTAGAACAAGCTAGGGCTGGGCGATATGGCCAAAAATGTATATCTCAATATTTTTTGGCCGATTTGCGATATACGGTATACATCTCGGTATTTTCATTTTTTTATTTGTATTTAAAAAAATCTGTATTTAATATATATATTTCACTTATTTCCCAATGTTTTCCATCAAAACAATACATATTAAGGGCTATGAAAGCAAATGAAGGGAATGTAACCATGTAAGCTTTTATATTGTGTGCAAAAAGGGTAAAAGTCTAATTTTATTCTATTAAACTAAAACTAAACTATTGGCTACTATATCTTACAAGTTTTTTTAAAGCCCTTCATATGAAGTTTGCCACATGTTTAGAACAAATTATAATATGCACTTCTTCCGCAGCAGCTCAGTCTGTGTCTATATTTTACAGATGCGCTTGTATCAAACTACTGTATATCGATATTAAGGGTATTGCCTCATATCGTATCGCTTATAAAGAAAATATCGATATATCGTACAAACTCGATATACTGCCCAGCCCTAGACAAGCAACACATTATATACAAATACAAAAAAATGATATAAAATCTACAAATAGAAATGCTCCAAATGTTAATAATTGTCTTGAACAGTCAGTTTGTTTCACATTCTTTGTCAGTGTTCCTTTCCGACTTCATCACTTCCTCTCCCTTCTCTAAGGCGGATGAACTATGAGCTTACATCAGTGACTCCCGTTGTCTTGGAAACCAGAACCGTTCCCCTGACAGCGATGACAAGCACCTATAACCCCGGAGATTCATTAGTGACAGTAGCCATGGAGATCGTCAATCAGTGAAGTTTTTGCACCAGTGTCATTAAGAGTTTCCTTGGGGACTGTGTCTGTGTGTATATATTTATATTTACGTATATACACTTGAGATATAAATGCCATCATATCTCCCTAGAACATAATGTCGTCAGCTGACATTCCCTCACTTTCTCAATGTCTCTGTTATCCTCATGGACGTACAGTCACACACATACACACAGGTATTGGCGTGCTCTGGCTTGTTATTTCCGAATAAGTGTGTTCGGGTTTCCCGTGGGATTGCCTTTGCAATTAAGGAATAAAACACACATATGCACACAGGAATCCAGGTTTCAATTAACACATATAACCCATCACATATGGGATAAAACAATTAAAACCTGTGAAATCGAACAGTGTCACATATGCATGGTCTGATATGCTGGTTATCTTGAGCACGCATGCATCGTAGCTGCATGTGTGTGTGTGTTTAATCAAATACCCAATAGTAAATATTTGATTTCTCAGTTTATGAATGTTTACTGTGATATGTATTGAAGGCTGAGAGACTGATGTGCTGAACAGAGCTGAGGTTTGTCTTTGTTAAGGACAGTGGTCTCCAATAATTAGTGGTACTTTTTAACGACATACATCACTAATTCTATAGAGTGTAACAGTCGGGATCCAGAAGCAAAAATCTGACTCATTTTCTCCATAGGGGAATTGATTTTTAACAAACGCTAAAGACAGACCTACTGTGAGCTACTGTGAGGTTTTTAATCGATGGCATATGTTTTGTTGAAGCCATACAGTATGTGTACATTACTTCAACCTGTTTTTGAAATAATCATGTTTAACAGAAGAATTACTGGTGAAAAAACTACATTACCCATGATTCTGTAAAAAATCACTACCAATATGAGAACTGCGACAAGAAAAGCACTCAATAAGAACATTTTAGCACCTGCCATCTTTAATGAAGCACTGCAAATGACGTAGTTTCCCAATGCTCTTAAACTATTAAATATTTGTAAATACATACTTCCGAAACCAAGTCTGATGAATATGCTTTGCACTCTCTTGCTTACACTTATTAAATACTAAAAATGTTACAGTGATAGTTTGAATTTTCATTTACTCATTATCATTTCCTTTCAAGCCCAGATTAAATTCAGTTTTTTTGGGCTGAAGCATTTCTTTAAAAAAATAGTGGCTAGTTGAGTAATGGTGTGCTATTACCCTTCTATGCATCAGACTTTTGATTTTATTGACTGACCGACAACAGCAAAAATCTGCCAGAACTGCTCAGATCTGAGTAAAAACACAAATGAATTCCCATGTTTAAAATTACAGCCACATGTGGCTTGAAATCCAATAAAAATCTTAATGTGTTTCAGTCTGCTGAACAGACATATCATATATCAAGTAGTTGAGACTTCATTCTTCCTCATATAGCAAACTATGAATCATTCATTCAGTGAAGAGTGAAAGAGCGAAAAAGTCAGCATTTTAGGACAAATGTGTAAAATGTTTTTTTTACATAATGAAATGAGCTCAAATTAATTATTTTTCCACATTGACAGCTCTTCTATGCTGTTGTACGGGAAAGTGTCAAGGTATCATGTTGAAGCTTACATCATTAATATAGTAAACACTGTAGGTATTGACTGGAAATTGACCACACGGTCTGAACAAACAGAGATCTCATCACTTTAAAAAGATAGTGTGGACAGTCAATCCTAACGATCGGATTACAGTGCAGTGATAGCAATAGCATAGAGACCTCTTTGATATTGGCTAATTATTAATCACTCAGCAACCATCATCTCAACCTGATTCAGAACCTGACAACCATTACGTTCATTCAGGAAATGTAAATATCTGTGCATTCTCCTACAAATACACAATGAAGAGAGAGTTCACCCAAAAATGAAAATTCCCTTTCATCATTTATTTCTAGTTGTTACAAACTTGTATGAGTTTCTTGTTGAACATATAAGAAGATGATCTGGAGAAAATGGGTAGCATTAGATGGACCCCATTGATTTCAACATATGATAGTATGGTAAATAGTATGGAAAGAAAATACTATGGAAGTCAATAGGGACCATCAAATGTCTGGTTACACACATTCTTCAAAGTATATTCTTTTGTATTCAGCAGAAGAAAATAAAATTCAACAGGTCTGAAACAGTTTGAGGGTGAGTAAATTATGACAGAATTTTCATTTTTGGGTGTACTATCTCTTTAATATTTTCAACTGCACACACATCCTCAGCACTGTGTCCTTTTAAGATAAATAAATCAACAAATGCTTCACAGCCTGGGGAGTGCATGAAATCCCACACAATATACCCTCACGCCTCATGGTTAACATCAAAGGGCATGAAAGGAGACATAACATGCAAATACTCATTCACGGAGAAGACCATAGGTTACGTAACGCTGCCAAATTGCTTTGTTTCTCTGCTGTGAGTCAAATAATGTCACTAAAGGGACAGAGTGGCACTACTATGGTCATTCCCATGGTAATCCTTGTGAGATATGCACAGACTTGAGTTATGAATATCATTTTTTTGTGTCATAACTTTATACACAAGAAAAGCTCCCTGGATGGAATTTATGACGCAACATGGAGAATTCTCTCGCAATTTTTTCTTAGCATACATGTTGCCTTGCCTCTCAAAGCCCCTTAAGAACTTAAGAAAATGCAATACATGAAAACGTTGATGATTTTTTCATTGCACAGAGGGGAGAAGCAGGTGAACAATATGGACAAACCATGCTGCATGCAGCAATTATTCATCAGTGCAAGGCTGGCTCACGGCCACGGCGAACATCACCAAGTGAGAGGGACAACAATGAGTAAGTGAGACAGAAACAAAAGCAGTTCTCCACCCAGATAAAGACTGAGAGGGAGAGGTGTACTAACAGCACAGCATGTCTAATTGCCAGTGTTTAATTACTGTATACTGTAAAAACAAACAATATCATTATTGCTTTAAGGGGCTATTTGTACCTAATATGAAACTGAAATGCATTTTGTTGTTGTAAGAAGGTGTAATTATTTAATTTTATATTTAATTCATAAAAAAAAAAAAAAAAATGTTTACACCTTTTGTCTAATTGCCAGTACTCTAGTCCCATACTCTAGCCCCAGCCTCAGACGTCATGCCCACGGACCGTTGGCTAAACGTCTGATGCATATAGCACACAAAATTGGAAACACTTCAGGAGTTTTGAAGTCGTCGTCAGATTGGTTGAATTATACAGGATTTCCGGGAGACATGTGTTACGTTCTTTAACGTTCCACCTGGAAACAAAGATGGCGTGACGCTAAACCCCCCCCCACGAAAGAAGAAAGCCATCGTGTGTTTACAACTGTGATGACGAGCCCTTATAAGGATCAACTAAACGCTGGATTTTCAAAAGTATGTGAAATATTTAAAGTTCACGGCATAGAATCTTTAAAATACGTCCGAGAGTTTTACACACCGGTCTGATATTGTTGCCACATTTCCACGCCCCGAAACGTGACGCTGAATGAAACGAACTGTGATTGGTTGTTTGACATGTCAGTCAAATGGCCTCATGGGAGGGCCTTGGCCAATAAAAGCTGCCATGGATTCCAGATCTGGCTGCACGAGACTAATAATACTCTATTTGCACATTTTGTGACTATATATTGATGACTAATATATAGCATATATTATATAATATTTAGTTAATATATAGAGAATGTGATTGTTCTCAGGGCTTTTTATAGCTAATCTTAAACTGAAAATTACTTTTGTTGTAACAAGGTGTAATAATTATTTTTTTTTTTATCAATTTTAACAAACATTGCATGCAGTATTTTATATTACTTTATTTAATATTTAATTTATATTCTATTATAGATTATATTTTGAAAATTAATATATCGCATATAATATATCAGGCTATTTCAAGCTCATTTTAAACTGAAAATTACTTTTGCTTGTAACTAGGATATTTATTTTATTTTATCAGTTTAATTAATAAATAAGCAAAGAAAATGTTTAAACTTTGCAGTATTTTTTGTTCACATTATTTATTGTATACTCCATTTGCACAGTCTTTGAATTTATAATTCAAAACTAACAAATTAATTAATTAATTAATTAATACAACTAAACTAAAGAATTAATAAACTAACAAAAACATTTTGCAGAATTTTTATTTTACTTTATTTGTTATTTATTTATTTCCTTTATTTTTGAATATATACTGATGATAACATTTTGCACTATATTCGTTAAGTGCTAATACTGCAAAAGCCAATAAACCATCCTAAACAGAAAATAAGAGAGATCACACACATAGAAAGGATATGGGCTGCACACCAGTGCAAGGCACCAGCTGCGGGGTCGTGTACTCTGGTGGAGCCAGAAGAACACCACTGGTGCAAGGGACGGATATGGAAGCTGCACATTCTCCTTCACATCTGCCACGCTGCCAGTGGACTCCCAAGATGCTCCGCCACTTCCAGTAAGGCCACCGGGCAAGTCCTCTGCCTCCTCGAGGCATGGGCCATCAGCCTGAGCTGGTGCAGTCAGGCTGGTTTGAGCCCGATCCGGCCACAGAGATGGTTCTGTGTCCTCACCGGTGGTCATGATGATAGAATGGTGGGCAGCAATGCGACCCTGCTGATGGGAACGTCATTCATGTACCAGTCCTCCATACTAAGAAGATTTACTTACGCACATTATGTATTCAGCATTATCTGCATAGTAACAGGGTTAGTCCATCTAAAAAATTATTTACTCGCCCTCAAATTCTTTCAAACTCAATTGACTTTGTGTTCCACAGAAGGGTTAGTCACATTGTGTAAATACTGTGTAAATACCTCAATATATAAAACAACTCTAGCTTATTAAGAGATAGCAAGTTCCTTTAATCAAAAGGTAAGTCAGAGGAACATCAATCACGCTCTCTGTGCATTACCATTAAGGCCATCACGAGAGTGGAGCCAAAACTGACGTCTATTCCCTGCAGTAGGGTTTTTAGATGTCCATGCAGAAAGTGCTGGCAACCCTATTTTTTGTCAGGATTATTTGTATTATTTTGCTTGCCTTAATGTAATCTAAAGACCAAACTGTAAATCGCAGAAACTTAGAAACATAAACTTTGTATTTAAGGCCAACTACTTTGCAAGGAATACAAATTGCACAAATTGGACGGTGTTATAACAATAATAATAAAAAATCCTGAGTTGCTTGGTTATATTTCATGAACCGTTTTTTAAATAATGTATATCGATGACAAATAAAGAATTGGGCATGGCTTCTAAGCAAACATGCTTGGAAATATATCAATTAATAATTAAACTTTCTACATCGGGAATCTCTGCTGAAGCGATAAAAAAAAAACTTTTTCACCCAAAAAAAAAAACATGTACATTAAGACCAGATTTCACAAAAATTATTTTGAGATTATCATGTTTTTTTCATTTGCAGACTTAAAAAAAAATAACTTAATTATTTAATTTCCCTTTTTCTAACATTAGTCTTACGAATTTAACAAATCTTGAGTAAACAGTAAAACTTTTAGTAATTTAAATGTAAAAAGAATGCAAAAATGTTATTCAATTACCCCACCATATATGATAAAAATATAAATGTTAAGCAATTCTGCAGTAAAATACTGGTAAGTTACATAACAGTAGGCGTAGGCTAGCCTGACATATGAGAATTGTACTGTAACAAAACTATAGAATTTATTAGTTTAATAATAATAATGACATAAATACCCTACTACACTTACCTATAAATAATACTGAAAATATGCCTTACATGTTTGAAAAGTATGAAGAATCAAGGGAATTCCCAGAATTCCCAGCATTAATGTCATGTTTAAATGTGTTTATATTTCATTCTCGTTTAACCTCTTTTGCTTTAACAGTGACGCCCACTTGAGTCTCACTTTGTTATTCTGATAATATTTTAATGCATATTTTAGTGTCATATGTATTAGACTACACCGACGATATTTTGTGTAATACTAATACCCGTTTCCATGTTATATTATTATCATTATTATCACATCAAAGTCATTGTGTGGCCTTCCATTGTCCCGTCTTTGTTATTAACATTACATTTTCCAGTAGCAAACTGAATTATTAGAATAAATAATTTGGTAAATAAGTATTACATCATTTTATCATACTGTGAAATATACAGTCCACCAAATACGTGCCATTCCATAGCGCTTGCAACATCGTCACTGCATGTAATACGGTAAAGTTCTGCAGTAAATTGAAGCAAACATTTTTACAGTGTAGTTTTCTTACCGTGTGTGAAATGACAGCACGCTCTGGCTCATGCTCTCAACTGCGGCTCCCAATCCCACATAAATTGAGTCCCATCGCGTCCCTTCTTCACGAAAGGATCCGAGAAACAAGGATGATGCATAAAACTCCCAGTTACATCTGGTTTAGAGAACTCCTTGTGTGGTAATACTCCGTGAGAAGCGCGAGGGTCAGCGCCGCGCGTCTTGGCAAAATCGCCTCAGAAGCCTGAAGTTTCTACTGGACGCGTGACACGCTCTGTGTCGCGAGGAGAACTCCGCTCTCTCTCTCTCTCTCTCTCTCTCTCTCTCTCTCTCTCTCTCTCTCTCTCTCTCTCTCTCTCTCTCTCTCTCTCTCTCTCTCTCTCTCTCTCTCTCTCTCTCTCTCTCTCTCTCTCTCTCTCTCTCTCTCTCTCTCTCTCTCTCTCTCTCTCTCTGTTCGGTCGGAACAAACGCGCGTCGTCCACAGTAGCGCAGTTTATTTCTTCCGGAAGAAAGTGAGATGTAGAGGATAGGGATTCCCCCAGGAACAGGACCAGATTCAGGCAAAACATTTCTAGCTTCTTTCACACACTCCCCTGACGGCATAAATTTACATTAAAGATCAGATTTATGTTATTTTGAGGGCACAGTTTCATAAGATTACTTGTCTGTCTCCAGTATTAGGTGACCTGAGTCCTTTATACTTCAGATATGGTCATCTCAGATCATCATTGTTGTCTCTGGTGCTCTTAATAAACTCTTCCCTAAGGACTTTCAGTCCACTCTCACCTCTGACCTTTCAAATGTTGACACCTTCACCCAGTCCTAGGTCTCCAGTCAGCTATAGTCTTAGCTATTTTGTTTTTGTGTCAGAGAACATATAAGAACAACCACACACATTCGTGGTATCTAAATGAGGACTTATACTAGAAATATGTTTTCATATATTTTAATTGTATAATAGTCTTTTAAAAAAAGTCAAATTAAGAAAACTGAGCATTTAAAAAAAATTGATTCATCTTATTCCACATTTGATGGTGTTCCAGAGAATTTTCTTTTGCAATCGATGGGATTTTTTTTAGAAGTGAACACCATCACAAATCTTGTGTATTGCGCTATAACATGAAGTTATTTCAAAATAACGTTTAATTATTTCTGCTGTACATCAAACTTTTCTTATGTTTGTGTCCTACAAAACAGAGCTCTACATTTTTCACGTACTGTAGTTCAATGAGAAGATGCAGAATGAGAGACCAAACAGCTGATAAAAACATCACAATAATCCACAGGTAATACACACCTCTCCAGTCCATCAATTAAGATGTCACCTGTGAAGCGATAAGCTGCGGGTTTATAAGAGACAAACTCACCATGATGTTTTAACTTCAGAATGTAGCTTCTGGCTAAAATATGAGTGCTCTTATTTCCATAATATTGCTTTCTCCAGTGAAAAATTCATCTCATTTGAACACAGATCAGAAATGATTTACAAGCAAAAACAGTCCAAAACAGTTCTAAACAAACGTGTTATTTGATGTTAGAGGACAACAGGGGTATGGACTTTTTCACTGGAGGAAGTGTTATTGTGGAATTATGGAATATTGGGTTATTATGGAATATTGGTATTTTTTGTCAAAAGCCACGGTTTAAAGTTAAAACCTTAATGATGGGTTTGTTTCTTATAAATATGCAGCTTTAACTTCACAAGATGTTAATGGACTGGACTGGAGATTATTGTGATGTTTTTGTCAGCTGTTAGGACTCTCATTCTGTAGAGGATCCATTGGTGAGCAAGTGATGTGATGCTACATTTCTCCAAATCTGTTCTGATGAAGAAACAAACTCCTCTACACCTTGGTTGGGCTGAAGGTGAGTAAATATTTAGCAAATTTTCATTGTTGGATTAACTATTCCTTTACACAAATAATAGTTTTTTTCCTCACCAAACATCACATCTTACATATGCTGCCTTTGGCTAATAAAATACCATATTTTATTGTATTTTTTATATTTTTTTAATATCGCAGAGAGAGAGAAAGAGCAAGAGAGAGAGGGGGGTTGCATTATTCATTAATTCACTATTTGAAGTAAGCAAAATCTGACATTCTCCCTTTAGGGGCATTTGAAAAAAAAACAAAAAAACACAAAACAATTTAAACAAAGATTCATAAATAAAGAAAATCAATTTGTGTGTGTGTGTGTTCTAAACATGCAATTTTTTGTAGGTTTATGGTTAATTATAATACACTTTACACAAAACATCAGAAGCCATTTATATAGCTGAGTAAACATGTTTGTGTGCAATCTGATTCTTTGCCAGATATATGATATCTGCATAAGTTTTGTGACCCAGGTTATGTTGCCATAACAACCACTGCGATGGCATCACCACAAAATGCATTCTGTGTTTTTGTGAATGTTCCGTTTCAGAACCAATTCATGTCATTCTGAATCATGAGGAGTAAAGGCAGAGTTAAAGCAAAGTTTAGTTCTAAACACCTAAACCAGCTAATCAGTGTCTTCAGGATTATTTGAACATTACAGTCGAGTGTGATAGAGCAGGGCTGGAAATAAACTCCTCAGGACAGTGACCCTCCAGAAATGAGATCTGAATTAGAGGCTGATAAGAATGACAAACCCAGAAACATTGCAGTGAAAAAAGGTTAATCGCAAATGACTTCTTGTAAGTGGATACTCCTCAAATGATTGTGGAGATGAAGCACTCAGGCTAATGGTGCATGTAAGCATCTATTAAACCAAGTGCATGCTTTGTGCTCTGTTTGTAGGAGTTTGAGATGTAGAGAGGAGCGTTTATAGATTTAAACAGGTTCCTGGCTCATAAAATTCCACTGTGACTGCAGTAGCATAAAACTGCAACATGGGCAATACACCCGTACACACACACACACACACACACACACACACACACACACACACACACACACACACACACACACACACACACACACACACACACACACACACACACACACACACACACACACACACACACACACACACACACACACACACACACACACACACACACACACACACACACACACACACACACACATTCGATCTCTCTCATACCTGTATATGTATTTAAATGTCATTGACTATATTAATTGTCATTAATAAATAAATAAATAGCTACAAAGAACAAAAGAACATATCCGTGTCATGATAAGAACCAAAAATAAGGATCATGCTTTCTTTACTACAGTAAGGCAAAGTTCACATGTAATTTGGTAATTTTGCAGAACTGGCTTTATAGTCTGGTTTTAGCAAGAGGACTGGTTGATGGATTGAGGACAGAGCAAAAATCAATGTGATCACTCAGCGGAGTAAATGAAGGAAACAACACTATAGGTGACGTGGTGTGTTTGATCCACTGCAGTGCTTCTTCCTCAAGTAAGTCACGAGCACATAGAGGGAAAAGGTCAACCAAAGTAAAGCACTGACTGCTTAAAAAAATAGTAACATGGATAATATATAACAAGGTGGCCCTTGTAACAAATAGGGTTTGAAAATGACTTGGAATTTTTCAAGTTAAGGTCTCATTTAGCTAATTTTCAACAAAGTGATGTCACAATTCTATGGAATTTTATGGAAATTATTTTTGTTACATTTTTTTAGAAACATTTAAATGGGACTAAATATTAGAATTAGATCCTTTAGGTTAAATATTCAACAATTACGTGAGTGTGTGTGTGTGCACACATTTATTTAATGTTAGATATCAGTTTTTGATTTTGGCCTTGAAATGAATGAGAAACCAATTTGTACCCTACCGGTGAAAAGCACCAGGTAATGATGAAATAGCTGGCAGTTACATTCTTTACATAAATTTATATAATTGAGTTTCCTTTTATATGCGAATAATTCAGCTAAACTAAAATACACTAAAACTAGTGGCCTACTGATTAATGGCTCTCTTTGTAGTAACATCTCACCGCTCATTATAATTTGACCCGCTGCTAAGGCACAGGAATGTCAGTTGCTCTCTGTGCAACCGGAACATGCAGGGATTATTGTTTGCTTGGATTTGGTAACTGAATACTGTTTAATCAACACTGGAACACCTTCATTATTCTGAACCCAAGTATATAACATGCTGAAATGATCTATGGGATATAAACGGTGATACGTGATCAACCTGACCTGTGACCTGACCTTTATTCACTAGCAGAGAAGAATAATGTGACACTGACTAATGGCTGCTGAAAATTCAGCTTTGCATCACGGGAATAAATTACATTTGAATATATATGAAAATATAAAATAGTTATTTTATATTGTAATATTATTTCACAATTTTTCTGTATTTTTTATAAAATAAATGAAAATAAGCATAATAAATAATAAGCATAAGAGACTTCTCTCAATAACGTATTTATTTGGCATGAGACTGCAAATGGGCAGTTTTAACTCTAGCCACTACAGCAAGGCACAGCAATGATAATCACATGCAAAGTGTGTGTTCAACTTTAGTTTATGAATTTAAAAATATATATATACATCTGTATTCAGAGCCTCATCTGCCAAAAGGACAGTAACTGAGGGTGAGGTTGCTTAGCAACCTTTGACCTTGATGAGAGGAATCTGTATTCACCATTAAGTGATCACAGGCACACACACACACACACACACACACACACACACACACACACACACACACACACACACACACACACACACACACACACACACACACACACACACACACACACACACACACACACACACACACACACACACACACACACACACACACACACACACACACACACACACACACACACACACACACACGAGTTAATTCAAAAGAGGGACGATATTCCTTAGATGAATTAAGAGTTTGTTAACCTTCATTTTATCAGTAAAAGATAAATGAGGACAGAGAAAGCTTGTTCCGTAGGTAGAGGAAGCTGATAAGGGAGTTTTATGGCAAACACACAGTGCCGAATCAGCGACTTCCAGTGTTTTAACAGAGGGGATATGGGTGTGTGTGAGAGAGATATATTATGCACTTACTACTACACATGCAAAGACCTTCCCTGGTGTGCAGAAGCATTTTATATCATAAAGCTGCTTCGTGTCCCTATACTGTGTAAATTCAGACTTCAGTAATGTGTGTTCAGGTAGCTGACGATGTTCACACGGAGAATGACAAGTCAATTACTCTCATATCTGCTGACCCAGCATTTCATAAATTATATTTTATTAACACATCCATCTGTTCACAGGGTGATAATATATACTGGGCTATGTTTTTTTTTGATAACATCAACTGTCAGTATATTAAATAAGTTTTATTAGAAGGCATGGACAAGGGCAAATACATATGCTGTGCTGTGTTTATGTTAAAGACTTGATATTGAAAATTAGAATTACTAATTAAAGGTTGTGCCTGACTGAGTCACTAAAATAAAAAAAAAAACATATAGTTAAAGTCTGACTATAAGGCAATCAAGAAAATCAGGAAGATTAATCTCTCTAAACTGGCAAATAAAATCACCATGAGAGGTTGAGGTGTCACCGTGCAGTAAAATAACTTGAAAGTAAGTAAAGTGATATAACTTCATGTTTATGAGATTAAATTAGAATCAGCAGACTGGAGAGTGTCAGGTTGCTAATGTTGTTCTCATTGCAGTACTGCCACCTAAAGCTCAACACTGTTAGTACTGAATCTCTATTTTATTTCATTCTATTGTGTGGTGTCAATATGAAAGGGTGCGTATGTGACTTGTTTTTGACAGACGTAACAAAAAGGAGCATTCATGTCGAGTTTGGTGTCAAATTGAAGCTTCTGTCTTTTCTTGAATCTCACCCTCATCCTGTAGCAAACAATCACAAACCCACAGATATTTAACATGTATGACACACAATAAAATAAGCCATTTATAATAACTTTAAATAATAACATTTTTGTTTTTTTAATAATTAAATTACTTAAAAGGGGACTTCAATGTAAAATATTTTAATAAATGTCTAATAACAATAATGTACATTTTTGCATATATTATGCATGATAACAATGTAAGATGTTAATTCAATTTTTAATATTAATTTTATTCAGTAAAGACGTGAATTGATCAAAAGTCACAAACTAAAATTACAATTAAAATAATTATTACAACATATTTTATTTCAAATGAATGCTGTTATTTTTAACTTATATTAATCAAAGAAGCCTGAAAACGGTTTCCACAAAAATATTAAGAAACACAACTGCTTCAGCATTGATAATATTTAGAAATGTTTCTTGTGCAGCAAATCAGCATATTAGAATGATTTCTGAAGATCATGTGACACTGAAGACTGGAGTAACAATGCTGAAATTTCAGCTTTGCATCAGGAATAAATTACATTTATTCAAATAGCAAACAGTTCTTTTAAATTGAAATAACATTTCACAATATTACTGTTTTACTGCATTTTTTATTAAATAAATGCAGCCTTGGTGAGCATACAAAACAAACAAACATCTTACCTAACCAAACTTTTAAATGGTAGTATAGATTACTATTTGGATATATGTACAGTCGTGGCCAAAAATATTGGTACCCTTGGTAAATATTATCAAAGAAGGCTGTGAAAATTAATGTTCATTGTTAATCCTCTTGATATTTTATTTAATAAATCACAAAACTCTAATCTTTCATTGGATAATAAGAATTTAAAATGGGGGGAAATATCATTATGAGATAAATGTTTTTCTCAAATAAACGTTGGACAAAATTAGTGAATGTGATTGTCAATGTGCAGTGACATAATGCCAAGTAAGGTGACCCATACTCAGAATTCGTGCTCTGCATTTTACCCATCCAAAGTGCACACACACACAGCAGGGAACACACACACACCGTGAACACACACTCAGAGCAGTGGGCAGCCATTTATGCTGCGGCACCCGGGGAGCAGTTGGGGGTTCGGTGCCTTGCTCAAGGGCACCTCAGTCGTGGTATTGAGGGTGAAGAGAGCGCTGTACATTCACTTCCCCCACCTACAATACCTGCCGGCCCCGAGACTCAAACTCACAACCTTTGGATTACGAGTCCGACTCTCTAACCATTAGGCCACGACTTCTAGGGGTGCCAATAATTGGCACCCCAAGAAATTCTTATGAGTAAAATATCTCTGAAGTATATTCCCATTTATATTTACAATTTTGAGCACTCCAGGGTGATTATGTGATTATTATCCAGCCATGGCTTCCTGTTCCACAGAAATATAAATAGGAGGGAAAACAAAGTCCGAATTCCCTTAATCATCCATCACAAGGAGAAAAAACATATAATATATTTCTGATGTGCAGAAAAATATAATTGAGCAAACGATAATTGAGCTTCACAAATTAGTGAAGTGACTTTAAGAAAAGAGCTAGAGCAGTGAAAATTCCCATTTCCACCATCAATGTAATAATTAAGAATTTACAATCAACATAAAATGTTACGAATCTGCCTGGAAGAGGACGTGTGTCTATATCGTCCCAATGCACGGTGAGGGGGAAAGTTTAACTGGCTAAAGACCCTCCAAGGACCACAGCTGGAGAATTGTAGAAAATAGTTGAGTCTTGCGGTCAGAAAACCTTTAAAAAAATTGTCAAACACCACCTACATCACCACATGTTTTTTCGGGAGGGTTTAAAGAAAAATCGTCCTAGCTCAGCCAAAAACAAACTCCAGCATATTCAGTTATCAGACATGACTGCAACTTCAAATGGGACTGGCTTCTATTGTCAGATCAAACTAAAAAAAATAGCTTTTTAGCAGCAAACACTCAAGATGGGTTTGATGAACACAGGGATAAAAAGTACCCCATGGGAATTGTGGCATCTCAATTACATTCCGATCTTACACTTAATAATTAGTTTGAGCCTTTTCAATCTGGATTCCGTAAGTTTCATAGAACAGAAACAGCTTTAGTGAAGGTTACTAATGATCTGTTTCTTGCGTCGGACTCTGGCTGCCTGTCAATTTTCATTCTTCTTGATCTCAGTGCAGCCTTTGATACGGTTGATTATTCTCTTTTACTCTCTCGGTTGGAATCTGTGTTTGGTATTACAGAGACAGCACTGAATTGGTTTAAGTCTTACCTCTCAGACCATAGGCAGTTTGTCTCCATGGGTGGACACAAGTATAAAATCGACTCAGTCAAATTTGGGGTACCCCAGGGATCACTTATGAGACCATTGCTCTTCTGTATGTATATTTTTCCTCTTGGCCATCACCCGAGATCTCTTGGTTTTAATAATCACCTCTATGCAGATGACACACAGGTGTACATTCACTCAAAACCGGGTGATTTTGATCCAGCTGTTGCTTTCCTGGAACATTGTATCTCTGAGATAAAAATATGGCTGTCTCAAATTTTTCTTTGCCTTAACAGTGATAAGACGGAGGTTATGCTTATTGGCTCAACACACCGACTTTGTAAAGCTGGACCTTTAACACTAACTGTAGATGGTTCAGTCTTGGAATTTCAAATAAAACTAAAGAACCTGGGGTGATATTTGACGCTCATGTAACATTTGACCCCCGTGTTCAGAACACTGTTAAAACTTATTTTTTTTAATCTCAGAAATATTGCACAACTTCGCCCCATGCTGTCATTTACGGTGGCCGAAAAAACTGATCAATTCTTTTGTCTTATCCCGCATTGATTACTGTAACGCTTTGCTTGCAGGGGTTTCAAAAAACACCCTAAATAAACTGCAGTATGTCCAAAACTCAGCTGATAGAATCCTGACAGGGACCAGAACTAGGGAGCATATCACTCCAATATTGCAATCCCTACACTGGCTCCCTGTTAGGTCTCGTATTGACTTCAAAATTATCATGCTTATGTATAAGGCCTTGCATGGCTTGGCACCGAATTATCTATCAGAACTTCTAATAGCTTACTCGCCTAGGCTGAAGCTCCGTTCCTCTGATTCTGGCCTTTTGACTGTTCCTTCAACTCGTTTACGTTCTATGGGTGACCGGGCATTTTCCTCCCTTGCTCCAAAACTTTGGAACTCTCTCCCTTATAATATTATAATAATGTGTTTAATTCTTCTCTGAAAACTCACTTTTTTAGACTTGCTTATCTGTGATTTGTAAGGTGCTGAAGAGAAGGGTATTGTTTTTCCCTTCGTTGTTTTTTATGTGTTTTCATTGTTACCACTCTACTTTTTTTCTTTTATACTTTGTACCCTCTTAAGTGTAAAGGGCTTTGAGAATTAACTTTTAATCAAATCAAATCAAATCAAATCACTTTTATTGTCACATCACCACAGCACATGTGCCTTGGTGAGTGAAATTCTTGAGAGCGTGCTCCAAACTGTGCAGAAACAACATACATATAGACAGTACATACTTACAGACTTATACAGATGACAATGTGCAGAATACACATACATATACTCAGTACACACAGTTTACTATTTAAGACATACTTACAATTATCAATACATGTTATGCACCGTATGTACACATTTTACATTATGTACACATATATACACAATAGTATGCGAAAAAAAGGTGCAACAGATTATACATAGGTCGGATACGCAATGTCATGGATGTGCGTTGCATGGTATCCAGTGATAGCAGATAGGTTGTGTTACTGCAGTGTGTGTGTGTAGTCCGGTAGAACTGTGTTAAAGTGCAGTGCATGGCATGTTGTGTGAGTGGGAGTGTGTTGTAGGGTGGGTCATTTCTGACTGTTCATTAGCCTGATAGCCTGAGGGAAAAAGCTGTCCCTCAGTCAGCTAGTGCGGGATCGGATGCTGCGGAGATGTCTTCCTGAGGGTAGCAGAGAGAGCAGACTGTAGGACGGGTGGCTGGAGTCTTTGATAATCCTCCGGGCTTTCCTTACACACCGTCTGGTGTAGATATCCTGGAGGGAGGGAAGTTCACCTCCAACAATGTGGCGGGCAGTTCGCATGACCCTATGCAGAGCCCTGTGGTTGGCAGCGGTGCTGTTTCCAAACCAGGCGGTGATGCAGCCGGTCAGGATGCTCTCCACAGTGCAGGAGTAGAAGGATCTGAGGATACTGGGGCTATACTTAAAGGTGCTATATAAAAATAAATGTATTATTATTATTATTATTATTATGTGTACAAGGAAATATGGGCCTATTTTTCTGCTGGAGGTCCTGGACATCTTGTTTATACACATGGCATCATGGATTCTATCAAATACCAACAGATAGAAAATCAATAAGTGACTGAATCTGTTAGAAATCCTATAATGGGCCATGTTTGGATCTTTCAACCGTACAATAATCCAAACATAAACCTCAAAAACAACACAAAAAAGGGTCACTGAGCACAAAATCAAGCTTCTACTATGGCCATTCCAGTCCTCTGACCTGCACCCTGTAGAAGATGAGTGAGGTGAACTGAAGAGAAGAAGCACCGTCATGGAGCTGTGAATCTGAAGGATCTGGAGTGATTCTGGATGAAGGAATGGTCTCTGATCTCTTGTCAGGTGTTCTCTGACCTGAAGATGAGTGAGGTGAACTGAAGAGAAGAAGCACCGTCATGGAGCTGTGAATCTGAAGGATCTGGAGTGATTCTGGATGAAGGAATGGTCTCTGATCTCTTGTCAGGTGTTCTCTAACCTCATCAGGCATTATAGGAGAACATTTAGAGCTGTTAAACTGGCAAATGGAGGTTTCAAAGTATTGAATAAAAGGGTGCCGTTAATTGTGGCCAATATGTATTAGAGAAAAACATTTATTTAATAATGATATTTCCCCCCATTTTAAATTCTTATTATCCAATGAAAGGTTATATTTTTGTGATTTTTTTTAATAAAGGTCAAAAGGATTAACAATACAGATTTATTTTCACAAACTTCTTTGATCATATTTACCAAGGGTGCCGATATTGTTGGCCATGACTGTATATTAACTACTGCTCTAGACAGCATTACATACTGTTTGATAACGACTTAGATATTAAGAGTAACTATTGTATTATATTCTTTGGGTTGCATTACCTGATCTCATGCAGTTTTGATGACCTCGTTGACAAATACCAGCGGAATCAGCCAAAGGATTCTTAACACCCAGGATGCCATGGGAATATCAGAGATACAGAACATGTGGTGGAGGTCAGGGTCATGCCACAAGAAGCGGGACGCCATTGCTAAAGAAGCATTAAGAACAGGCCTGTGAGGGAAACAGAGACAACCTGGTATTTAAATGACCATGCCATAACATCCATAAAAACGCTCATGCTTCTGAAGTTATTAATTAGGATTTAAAGGGATAGTTTGGAAAAAAATATTAATTTAAAGCAAAAAACATGGAAGTCAATGGCTATTGTCATATATTTGGTTACACACATTCTTTAAAATATCTTATTATATGTTCAACAGAAGAAAGAAATGCATACTGGCTTGAGGGTGAGTAAATTACCAATTATTTTTTTTTTTTTGTGAACTATCCCTTTAATGTTCATCTACATGTTCAGAACACAAAATGGATAAATATGTCATGATAAAAAGCTACTTGCATAATGCAGATGACCACACACCAGCAACGGTTGCTCAGCGGACTCTGTTTCTACATGAGAGCTGAGCGATGCACATGACTGATAGATGTACACACTTAACACACAGACACAGGGAACACCAGGTTCATACTCGTAAATACTTTAAAATGTGATGCAAGCTTGATGTCGCTGAAGGAACTGTTCAACCAAGGATAAAAATACTGGAAGAAAATGAATTGTCACTGACTGGCTTTGAGCAGCACAAGAAAGGTGATGACTTTCTGTGCCAGACTTAGACCATCTGAGTGACCAGTCGTAGACCACACTGTGGAATTCTTGCGGACAAACACGCAAAACAGATTCACTTTTACCATTATACT
Source organism: Ptychobarbus kaznakovi (assembly GCA_027422405.1). Taxonomy (NCBI): domain Eukaryota; kingdom Metazoa; phylum Chordata; class Actinopteri; order Cypriniformes; family Cyprinidae; genus Ptychobarbus; species Ptychobarbus kaznakovi. The sequence continues at coordinate 21,226,746 of CM049799.1, read as the reverse complement.
GTATATTATTTCAATATCTCAGCAACACAACAAGGGTTAATTTGCACATAAACATATATGGTTCATTTATATGCTATACAATTTTTTTAAACAGTATGTGAAACAGTATGAATTGTGTAGTATGATACATTGTTGATACATGACTTCATGATATCCAAAAAACTATATTTTTAATGATTGTCATTATATCACTTGCTAACCAATGGATCTTCTGCAGTGAATGGGTGCTGTGAGAGTGAGTCCAAACAGCCGAGAAAAACATCACAATAATCCACAAGTAATTCACACTACTCCAGTCCATTAATTAACGTCTTGTGAAGTGAAAAGCTGTGTTTTTGTAAGAGACAAATTAATCAAGATGTTTTAACTTTAAAGTAGCCAGTCCATAATCCATAAAATTCCATCTCCTATTGTCCTCTCACATCGAAATCCACTGAAATATTTGAAAACGGCACTTTATCAGAGCATATTTCTGACCGGATTCAGATGATACAAGATTGTCACTGGAGAAAGCAATGTTATGGAAAGAGGACTCAAAGTTTTAAAGTTTCAAATGTCTTAATGATGGATTTATTTATAACGAACACACAGCTTTTCACTTAACAATACATTCATTGATGGACTGGAGTGGTGTGGATTACCTGTGGATTATTGTGATGTTTTTATCAGCTGTTTGGACTCTCATTCTGATGGCAACCATTCACTCCTACATTTACCCCTATACTGCTACATTTCTACATGTTGGGTGACACAGATCTTCATCTTGATGGTTAATAAATATCAAGACAGAAGCTGTGCAGCGTGAGGCCAAAGCATGTAAGGAAGGTGCACACGGTGAGACCAAACTTCACCAGGAAACACAGCACAAACAGCTGCAATGTCTGCAGAGAAATGCACAAAACTACTGCACATCTCTTTAGTGGATCAATTATATAATGAGTGTTATGTGTATCAAAACAACTTATAATTAACTTAATAAGCAGATGCTCTTTTGTGAAAATTATCCAGGCCAATGAAAGATGAACTAAAATATTCAGGAAAATACTTTACAGACCCCTTTTTAAAAGCTTTTCCTGTTTCTTTACCCTTTTTTTTATAGGAATCTGAGATTTTTCACAGTGGGAACTTTCATGATGGAATTGTCAGATGGCTTTCCCAGAAGGGACACACTGGAAAGAGAAAGGAATTTAGTTAAAAGAGAGTAAATGATAATAAAGTGTCTTCAAAAACTTATTCAGACACCAAAATAGACCCGCTAGGAGATTTTATTGAACATTCAAGATTAAGTTAAATGTTAAGAAAACACATATTGTCTGACCACTGATCTGAATGTTTAGGAGAACTCTCAGTATTTATTTTTGGTCATTTTGTGCATGTATTTGAATGCATGTTATTGTTTATTATATTCATACATACCTCAATAAGGGAAAATAGAAACAGGACAGAAAGAGGACATCACTTGTGCCCAGAGGAGGAGGAAGTTGACACACGCATGCCAGAATCGGTGGAAATAAACAATCACACACCAGCTTACTCAGCGGCACCTGTCAAAGTCTGAGCTTTAAATGTAAATCATGAGTGTGTTACTCATTACTTCTGACACAAATAGCAACATCAAAGTAACTAAGTGCATGCGGGACATATTAAACGAGACCAGTGATGTGATATATATATATATATATATATATATATATATATATACTGTTTATATATAGATTGTCATATTACTGTATATTATTTGTATTGGTCTTAACTGGCCTTTTTGATATAATAAATTATATTTCAATATAATAATAAATGTATATTAATGAATTAATGCATTTTTAGTTGTATTCATTATTATTATTATTTATTTTTACTATGCATTTATTATGCTTTATTTAGGTGACAATCCTCTTCTCTTATACCTGAAGGAGGACAAGGAACAGCTGACACTGGGGCAAAAACAGAAAACACTTTCTGATGCCTGCCGTGGTGTGACGTGCCTGAAGAAAACAACATCATAATTGTCTTTATAAAAATTACTAATATATTATACATCCATTAGTGTACATGTGTGTTAATGTGTGTCCACCACATTCACCTGTTTGATGAGTCTGATGAGTGTTGTCGTCTTCTTGGTTAAACTGTACTGTGCAGGCCAACCCCCAGATGGCGCTAGAGAGTTACTCTCAAAGAGTCTGCTGTGTTCAAAGCTGTGCACATGTGGAATTAAACATGGGGGAACCAGAGGATCTAAAGCAATGCTGTCAATGAATAGGTCAGAAACAATGGATAATCTGCTGTATATAATATCATATAATATAATATAAAAATGCATCAAATAAATGCATAACGGCAAATTATTTCATTTAGAAATCTTGGCTATATTTGGAAAACCAGAGTCCGTTTCATTGTGACAACTTAAAATTCAACAGCAAGCTAATAGGCTGCTAACAGGCCACAAAAGGTCAACACGTATTTAATGAACTGTATCTGCTTTTGCGGACAGTATAGGTGGCATTTTTTATGCCATAATGTTTTATGCTGACATTACAATGATTTGGGATTAGGGTGTGTTTGTTAAAATATTAAAATAAGTCATGTTATGTCATGATTAAATCCGTTCTTGACAGGTTACTGAGACTAAAGGAAATGGGAAGAGGTTAGTTAAAGGTTAGACAGATCATCTGCATATCACTTTGTAAGAAAATGTAATTATTGTTGATGTTTTGACTGCTCCCGAGGCAGCACACGACCTCTCCATATACTCCTGCATGATACACACCATCTCATATTCAGCCACACACACACACACACACACACACACACACACACACACACACACACACACACACACACACACACACACACACACACACACACACACACACACACACACACACACACACACACACACACACACACACAGACAGACAGACAGACAGACAGACAGACAGACAGACAGACAGACAGACAGACAGACAGACAGACAGACAGACAGACAGACAGACAGACACACACACACACACACACACACACACACACACACACACACACACACACACACACACACACACACACACACACACACACACACACACACACACACACACACACACAGAGACATGTTGGTTTTTATGGTTTACGGGGACTTTCCATAGGCGTAATGGTTTTTATACTGTACAAACCGTATGTGCTATTGCCCTACACCTACCCTACACCTAAACTTAGCCCTCACAGGAGACGGTGCATTTCTATTTTCCCTCAAAAAAACTCACTCTGTATGATTTATAAGCGTTTTAAATTATGGGGACACTGAAAATGTCCTCATAAATCACCTTCTCCTTGTAATACCTATGTCATACCCATATCATTATACAAATTTGTGTCCTCATAAACCACATAAACATGCCCACACACACACACACACACACACACACACACACACACACACACACACACACACACACACACACACACACACACACACACACACACACACACACACACACACACACACACACACACACACACACACACACACAGTTTATAATGGTGTCTTTGTTGATGGCGATACAAATAAGTCTGAGCAGTGTTGCCAGAACTAGAAAAAAAGCAACCAGCTCTGACAAAGCAGGCCTAACACTAGTGACTGCAGTTTTTTGTGCTTTCTGAGGGGGTGTTTATGACTCAAAAATAAATTAATTTAATTTGTCTGATGAAGAGCTATTTTTAAGCAATATATGTTTTAATTATATGTTTAAATACAACATTATGAAAAGATGCATCAGAACAAGTGGATGAGAACACTTAATAGGTTAAAAACATATGTACACTATGGTTCATAAATTTGGGGTCAGTAAGATAAAAAAATTAAAATAAAGAAAAGTATGTCCACCAAGACTGCATTTATTTAAAGCTGCAGTCTATAACTTTTTTTGGTTAAAAATTATCCGAAACCAATATTTGAGCAAGTACATAACCAGCCAGTGTTCAACACTATCGCCTTTAGTTCGATTCACAGCGGTTAGTTTATAATAATGTTTTCTAATCTGAGTGGTACGGGTAGTTTTTCGAGCATGCCGCTGCATCATTACGTCACGTCTGTAAACATAAAGAAGTTGTCGCGGCTAGTATGCTATCGCATGTGAGGATCCTGCCGGTGCCGGATCGTTTAGCCTTTTCTCACAGCAGCTAGAATAACTAAATGTATCATTTTGATGGCGGATTGTAATCCAGAAAGGATTATGTGTTTATGAAACACATGTGAATGAAATTAAATTATATTCCAGTTTTAAATGTGCTTCTGATTACAGATAGCCTGGGATTACACAAGGTTTGTATTTTAATAATAACCAGTTCAAAGGGAGCATAATTGGCTTTTTGGATTAAAATTATTTCTTAATATGAAATTCTAATGGCATGACAATTCGATTAGACTGTACAGAAATTGAAATATTCACGTTAATACACACTATACACATAGTCACGCAATGCTGATGTTTATAACTTTAATAATTTGAGAATAAAGTATAACAATAATACAAAAAAAATTCATGGTTTGATGTGATATGAGCTAACCGATCATTAGATTTAATCAGAGCCGATCCTCCCTATACGCAGAATACACAAGCTGCGTAGGGCCCCGAAACACCAGGGGGCCCCCTTGCTCTCAAAGATGTTTTCATTTTAGTTTTGTTTTGAAAGCATAGCGAGCCGCAGAAGAGATACTGTTTCTCGAGTGCGGGGCGGAGTGAAACACGGAAAAATGCGTTTCATTCATTCGTTCATAACCACTCGAACACCCCCCCCCCAGCCGACGCAGTTTTGCGTAGGGCCCCCAGAAGTCTGGGATCGGCTCTGGAATGAATCACCATTAGTGGCGCAATTTATGGTAATGCTTTTTTCCTCAGTTGGTCAGAACAAACGTTGCAGACTTGTTACTTACTTGTTTAGATGGCAATATACACTGACAAAAAATATTTTGTGGTGAAGTAAATACTACAGAAAAACAAATACAATGTCTACATTATATAATTGAATTCAGGCACGAATTTAAATAAAAGAGTAAATTCAATATTAGTACTCAATTTAAGCTTGTAGAATTTAAAGTTTGAACTTATAAGTATATTTTACTTGGAATTGTTTGTTATTTTTTAAAATATTTTTTAAGTAAATATCAACGTCATGATCCCATTGTTCCCATCATGCACTTGGGCATGAATAATTAATAAGGTAATGTTTTCGAGATGTATTAACACTGTTTTGTGGTTGCTTTTGTTGTTAGGTTAAGTAACTTGCTGTTTTGTGACATCTGGAGTTTTTACTCAAAATGATCCATTCATACTCAAACACTATTTACTCATTGCCACCGTCATTGTTTGTGACGGCAAAATATTTGGCCAAGTATTCAGGTCTCTGTGTTCATTCAGTTAATAATTATATTGAGTCAACTTTTTTACCTTAAAATGAATAATGAGCAGTCTACTTGCTAACATACATGCTTGTACCTTAACCACATGCTTTATATGCTTTTTTTCAGTGCTGTGTTGTTTGAGTAAAGTTTACAAACCCGGACTGAGTGAAATGTTCTTGAGAATTGTAGGATAAACGTAAAATAATTAAGTAGAAATTACTCATCAAACTCTACCTGACCACGTTAAATTTACTTATTTCCTTTACTAATCTTAGATAAATTAGTTAAGTAGATTTTACTTAATTCCGTATTTATATTTTACTTAAAAAATATACGTGCAAAAACTTGCAAAATATAAATTAAGTCAATTTAACGTCTTATTTTTTTCAGTGTACGGTGAAAATTCTTATTTGGGTCATATATTCCAAGACTTAGGCTAGAATCTGTGATTCCTGATTACAGTATCCACACCGGTGCAGTGATTAATAGCTACACATTCACCTCAAAACATTAGATTCATCCGCTGGAGCCGTGCCAGAACACAACCCCACGCACGGAAAATAATTCTGCAAGAAACTGAAATTCCAGCTTTTCAAACAGAGATGGCAACAAAGAGGCAAAACTTACGAACTGCAGATTTAATCAAAAATACAGTAAATTATTACAATTTAAGATAACTGTTTTCTATTTGAATACATTTTAAAATATACCTCTGATGGCAAGCTACATTTATAGCTAAACATTTTTTTTATATAATCAATGTTGAAAAAAGCTGTGCTGCTTTTCATGAAAACAGTGCTATATTTATTCAGCATTTTTTGGTGAATAGAAAGTTCAAAAGAGCAGCATTTATTTGAAATTACAAATACAACTTTATAAATGTCTTCATTATCACCTTTGATCAGTTAAAGGTATCCCTGCTTAATAAAATAATAAATTTCATAATTATGGATTTACTTATTACAAACACACAGCGTTTCACTTCACAAGACATTAATTGATGGACAGGAGTCATGTGGATTAGTTGCAGAATATTATGATATTTTTATCAGCTGGTTATCAGATGTTTTCAAATTAATTTCTTTCATCTTTAAGTTATTTTATTTTGTTTTACTGTCCCTTTTGATAAATCAGTTTTTCATAAATGTCTACTCAATGCATTTTTATTGAAAATATTAATACAATTTATTCATTACAAAATTTGTCAACAAAATTTGAGTCATAAGAGCCAAATACCAATAAATAAATACATTTTGCAACACTAATTTTGTGTGTGTCTTCCTCTGTGATGTGCAGTCTGTAAATAAAGGGACCAGCAACGGAGCATTGTCAATGTTCTCCAGATGTGGCCTCACATACTCTATTCCTTTTGGAAGTTTGGCCTGGAGAAACAAGAATCAAGTTATCTCTATTTTGGGATCCTACCTTCTGGACCCAATAAGGAAAAAAGCTTCTTAGGTCTAAATAATGCCTTTGAAATCTGAAGTGTTAATATAGTGTTAACGAGCACCCTGTTTAGGTCCTCGATGAGACATGCTCCATCATGCACCATTTCTCTTGACACTGTCTCTCAGCAGAAATCAATAAATGCACATTTAAAAGGATAAAAAGAACAGAACAGGTCATAACTGGTATGAATCTCTGCAATCATAACTCTGTCTCTCACCTTCCTCAGTCACGTTATCTGGGTCGAGAGGGAAGCTCTCTGATTGGACGGAGATGTGACAGTTCCATCCCGTCTCCAGTCACATTTTCTCAGCAAACACCTACTCACGGGATGATTCAACTTGTAAATAACATGAATAAAACATTTGTTCAGTCGATCATCCAACATTGTTTGAATAATGAAAATGTTAAACAGCAGCTGCGATGTAAATGACATGATTTAGGACATGTTCCCACATCGACATCCTGTGTTGGTCCTGCAAAAACATTCCAACAATCACATCATGATCTTAAGTCAACAAAGACCCTATTTACTTTTTATACATGCTCCTGGTTTTATAGTACATGTTTTATCAGTGCACAAAAGCCTGTTATGTATTTTTGTACTACCGTTCAAAAGTTTAGAAATGAATGCCTTTCAATAAATTTATCGAAAGTGACAGCAAACACATTTATAACATTACAAGATTCCAATTTCAAATAAATGCCGTTTTTTTGGAACTTTCTATTCATAAAAAAATACTGAACAAATTTACCACGGATTACACAAAAATATGAACTGTTATAATAACGGATTTGAACATTGATAATAATACGAGTTTTTTGGAGCAGACTTATATTAGATTGATTTCTGAAGGATCATATGACACTGAAGACTGGATTTGGAAATTCAGATTTGTCATCACAGGAATAAATTATATAAATATATTTAAATAATAATACTTCACAATAATACTGTATTATATGACCAAGTAAATGCAGTCTTGGTGAATCTTACTGTATGTTCAAAAAAATAAGTTTGAACCGTAGTGTATGACATAATACATGATTTAAATGTACTATATTTTATCCAATTATATAAACTTGCTTCACCTCTGAAGTGACTTTCCTTTTCATTTGATGTCACAAAGACTTTTCAGGCTATTTGTTAACATTAGACAGGCTACAAAATACCTCTATTACCACTTTGACTATACGTGTGTGTAGGAGTGTTAGTGTCTGCTGACCTTACTCCGAACTTCCTCTTCACTGGAAAAATAGACCAAACGAATGCAAGCACTGTCCAGCCCTGAGATAAGTCTGACCACATCAGGACAGGCTTGATACTGTGATGACACCAGACCGAGAAAGATCTGCTGCCTGAGGGGTGTGATAGAGACGTCATCTCACACACACACACACACACACACACACACACACACACACACACACACACACACACACACACACACACACACACACACACACACACACACACACACACACACACACACACACACACACACACACACACACACACACACACACACACACACACACACACACACAGACAGACAGACAGACAGACAGACAGACAGACAACAGACAGACAGACAGACAGACAGACAGACAGACAGACAGACACACACACACATATGTGCCTGGCATATGTGGTTTACGGGGACTTTCCATAGGCGTAATGGTTTTTATACTGTACGAACTGTATGTGCTATTGCCCTACACCTACCCTACACCTAAACTTAGCCCTCCCAGGAGACTTTTGATTTTCAAAGAAATACTATTTAGTATATTTTTAAGCCTTTTGGTTTACGGGCACATAGGCAGTGTCCTCATAAACCACCTTCATGTTGTAATACCCATGTTATTATACAGATATGTGTCCTCATAAACCATGTATACAAGTTCACACTGACACACACACACACACACACTTACTGAGAACTTTTCATTCACATACTTGATCATGTATTTTTACATAACCAGACTTTTTGCACAACGCAGCAAACTTCATATTCATGCAAATACATGCAAGAAGTGGACCGCATTCAACACACACACACACACACACACACACACACACACACACACACACACACACACACACACACACACACACACACACACACACACACACACACACACACACACACACACACACACACACACACACACACACACACACACACACACACACATACAGAGTTCACAGCATTACTCTACATAGAAGTCCGACCTGTCGGAGTCTATGAGGGGTTGAATATCCTCTCCATCCCACAATTCAGTGCATGCACCCAAAATTACGTCAGCCGAGCCATTTGAGAACAACTGAAGATCACATTAGGACAAAAACTTCATATTGTACTCTATATGAAACATGCTAGACAGATACAGAATATTGTGAAATTATTAAACTGTGAATCTCAAACATATTTATTGCAAGAGATGTTCGGAATAACATATGACTCATACCACCTTATTGCACACTAGTGTGCAAATGTTCTGCATCATGCTATCATGGAATACTATGTCCCATAACACAATTCTCTCAGCTTGACAGTGTAATGTGACAAATGACCTGGAAGTAATATCAGCTGCAATTTTTATCATCTGTTTCTTGATTATTTGAGCCCATTCCCAAGAGTTAAAATGTTTACTTGATGGAAATATACACATAAAGCCTCAGTAAAAATGAGGTTGTCTTGTCAGCTAACTGAAATAAATACATACAAAAAAACAAATATAAATCAAAATAAAAATACTAAATATTAATAATAATAAAAACAATAAAAATGACAAATGCACAAAAAACTTAAACTAAAAATTACAATTAATTTAATATATTAATACAACTTAAATTAGTATATAATAATACTAAAACGATGCTGTCCTATACAGTTTCAGTTCTAGTTGCATGTGTCTTGTCTCATGGTCTCTTTCCTCCCACGTTATAATAATTTATACATTTATGAGAAATAATTTTAAGAAATATAAAAAATTATATAAATGTTTCATGTCCACTTATTTATTTTGTATGCAGCTGGGCAATAAGTGGAATATTGTATAATCTACAGATTATTATCATAAAAAACCTCCACTAAGGACTAGTTGGCTGTACTTTATCCCTTACATACGTTAACAAAGTGTTTCTGTACACACTGCACAGTATACAATAAATAACATCCTAGCAATCTGTTTCTAACAAATTAACTGTTTACTATTGGCTGTGATGTTGTAATGTCACAAACATCCAGATGTTGATGCATGTATACACGTGTGCGTGCTCATCGGTGTAAGTGTGGTGCACCAGCAGTGAGATGTGAGAAAGCCGTCTCATTGACACAGAAGGTGGAGCAATGATCCCGGGTCTCCAGGGAAGGAGATGGAGGGCACGGTGTAGGCTGCCACACTCATTCTCTGCTCGAAAGGCTCCTTCAATCAGTCACCACTACAATGCAGTTTTGCTGGATATTTATTTTTGGAAAATATGAAAGGCATCAGGTTACAAGACACTCATCAAACAACAACCATGACACTACCATTATATATATATATATTATTTATTTATATTTTTAAATAATCCTGAAATGCTATATAACGACCATGTTAAATATTAAAAATACTATGCCAGTAGTTTTTGTGTAATGGGAAATATACCACACCATTCAAAAGAATCAGAAGTTTGTGATCTGTACATTTTTTCATTTTTTTATTTTAAAGTTTTTGTCTTTTAATCTAGAGCTTTCCTAAAATAAAAAAATTAAAAAACATTTTGAAATATTATTACAATCTAAAATAATTTTCTATTTAAATACATTTTAAAATGTAAGTTACTCTTGTGATGGGAAAGCTGAAATTTTTAGCATCATTATTTAGTCTTCAGAGTCACATGATCCTTCAAAAACCCCAAACAAATAGCAGTGTACATAATACACCACGGTATTTCCAAGAATACCCTGGTACATGTTTACAAAATGGTGACATGTCCAAAAAACAAAGAAAGTGCTTTCTGTAAATGATGGTATTTACTATACGTTACTCCATGGTACTTAATATACCTTGCTTCTGATGTCCAGAAACATGGTTTTACCATAGTACATATGAAGAAACACTATTGATACTTTTTTGCTAGTGATACACACACCATATCCCTTTCTCTTTACTCTGGCTTCACTTTTACACAGCCTCTGAGATTTTGTTGATGCTTCTGCTTTCTCACAGTTGTGAAACATCCTTGACAAAAGGTGAATTTCCCTGGAGAACTAATCACCACTATTTCTCTCATCTGGCTTTACCCAGAATCCTTGGTAGATGGCAGAGGCCCCAGGGTGGGCGGACCGGCTGACATGGGGGTCGAGTGCGCGCCAGCTGCGGCATGCGTCAGGTGGTCGGAGGGGCGGAGTATGCGGGTGGCGACTCCAGGGTCACAAGAGGACCAACTGCACAGCCAATCCTAGAGGCCGAAGAGAGGGGGCGTGACGCTCCCAGCATGTGTCATCAAACTGCACCCATGTGTCATCGCACTGAGCCTGACACACCGACAAACTTAACATCTACAGACTGCACAGTGAGCGGATCTTGAGAATAAAGACATCAGATGAGACCTTGTGAGATGTTATGACTCGTGAAACAGACTTATTTTAATCAGAATATACATCTGTTTACTTGAATGGCATCCTTCAGGCCGACCCTTTTCAGTTTCTTTGCCTCTTTCTATCTTTGCCTCTTTTTGCCTCTGTGATGAGGTGGACTTGCTAAAGAACAGAATCTTCTCAGGATTTGGACTGGGCCATGAGAGAATGCCCTGCTTATCAACACAACGCAGGACCTGGAATACATAACACACGCATACAAACAATGTGTGAGAACTTTTATTATTCTTAATAAATATTAAATACAACATAAATATCATGATAAATCAGAGATGGCAAACCAAAGTTAGCCCGTGATGATATTATATTTGGCCCGCCATGCCATATTACAAGAGAAAGGAAAAACATGCCATGTTCATTTTTTATTTATATTTTTGTTATAACGATTTTATAACGATTTTAAACATGGTTTTGTCATTGTATTCTATTTATTTCAATGCCAAAACAAAACTTTAAATTGTTCAAACAAAAATATAAATAAGTTAAATTTGTGTTCCATTATGTTTTTTATTTTTTTATTTAACACACTTTAATATAATATCATTAGATATATTGCAACATTTACTTTTGGACCACAGAGAACACACCTCAATCTGATTTTGGCCCTTTGAATTAAAGTGTCTGGGCACCTCTGTGATAAATATTAACATTATTATGAATTTTCATTTTCAAAAGTTCTCCTAAACCCCAACACTACATTTGCAAAAATTCATGAGGATAATACCATGCTATTTTTTGAAAACCTTGGATTGCCATACAAATACAGTGAAAACCTATATTAAGATTCTCTGCAATACCACTAAGAAGATAATGTTATTTAATGGTATGACAAATGTTACAATTAAAGCTTTTGTGTAGTTTAGTAATGCTATTAAAATGTTTATGATCATGTACCACGTGAAAGATGAACAAATTAATTTTGATTATTAAATTATTGCATTGTGTTAGTAAATTATTAGAGTTTTAATGAGATTAGATAATCTATAGATAATCTAAAACAACACCCACAATTAAATATTCAATAGACCAATACAAGACATTAAAAAATGTCTAATATTGGCCAATAACCATATGATCCTTGCTGTGAATATGGGCGTGGTACTATAATCATTCAGTACTATGGTTTTACCTTCTGATACTTGTTTCTGCCATGGTGCTCTTGTTGCTTTTTTAGATTGTAAGATATCATGTGGATCATTTAGGTATTTTACGATATATCAAAACATTTTCAGACATGTAATCATAAGAAGTGCAGAGTAAACAAAGTTCCCATTAGTTCATAAATATTCTTGCATACTGATACTGTGACAGACTGCATTCTGGTACACACTCAAAAGCTCTTATTACAGTATGGAATTACTGTGAGAGAGATAGAATAACATTTACTGCCCCAGCATCACTCAGCATGTGTAGCGCAGAGAAACATAATGCACCACACTGTACAGCAGGTAAGCTGTAATTCAAACTGAATACACACACATTAAAAGGTATAAAATATAAAAACAAGTGGCAATTATTTTAAAGACGATTTGTTTGCAAATGCCAGTTGATCACTGAATGCAATGGCATGCATATATTTAATTGTGCCTTAAGTCTTTTTTTGCCTGATGTCTTTTGAACTTACAGATCCCAGACTGTGTAGCACACTAGCAGAGTGTCAATGTTTGACCCCAGAACACTGAGTAACATTTCTTGCAGGTCAACTTCCACATTTCCTGTTCAATGAAATGCGGAAATCATTTTGGCATTCCAAATCATTACCAACAATACATCCATTCACATGGTTACAGTTGTAAGCAATAAATATACAGGCAGCTATTGTGTGATTTCCTCTTTATTGAACATATCCTCCAGTCCACTGGCTGTGAGCCCATCTGTAAAAGTGCATGCACACAAGAAGAACCCAAAGCAGGGGTAAAGTCACGGGCAACAGAGGTAAAACACCATTCACCTGAAACACAACATTTCATGTATTTAATATGGCATTTTTATGTTTTGGTCAACATTTAAATATACACTGTTAAGATAAAAAAAAATACTCTTTGCATAAAATTACATTTTATTTCTTTGAAATAAGGCATGAAAATAATATAATGCACAGCTTTAAAAAGGGATAACTAGTTAGTGCTGAAAAAGCTGATAAAAACATCATAGTAATCCACAAGTAAGTACAAGTACTTGTGGATTATTGTGATGTTTTCTCAGCTCTTTGGACTCTCATTCTGACGGCACCCATCTACTGCAGAGGATCCACTGGTGAGCAAGCGATGTAAACGAACTCACCTACATTTTGAATGGCCTGAGGGTGAGTACATTTCTAGCTATTTTTTATCTGTGGGTGAATTTTTGATTTTGATATGCCTCCAATATATCACCAATATATTTCTAGTATTTGCAAGTGTTTTGCAGTGTATGTGAATTTTTGTAGGACTATTTTTGGCTATCCTAAAGGTAGCTGCAGGAGTGTGACAGGCCACAGTCCCACACCAGGAGCGCCAAACAAAATACGCAACAGATTCAGCACCAGAAGCAGCACCTGGAAAATGAAGGTCAGAAAGATTTGATGAAGGATGACTGACCGAACAGGAAACAAATGCATATGCATGCCAGGGACAAAAAGTTATTGAATTAATTATTTATATATTTTTCATTTTCATTTTCATAGACAGTGAAAAAGCTATTGCAATCCATTACATATTTTACCGCTATCAAAAAAAACCAAAGGGTACCATGGTACAACAGTTCCTTGTTTTTTAGGAAGAGTAGCATATGGGAATTCACAGATACTACACAAATACTTTGAATGCAATGTTAGTCACTTCTTGTAAAAAAATGTGTCACGTGTATCTGTCAAAATGTGAAAAGATAATAAAAAACAAGTCTTACAGCACAAAAGGTGCTGGGCCTCTTTCTAAACTTTGCACAGTAAATCGTTCATTATCCAGAACAGACACAGGTCTGTCTTGAGAAAGCTCCAAACAACTCCACCATAAAAAAAGATCCATATAAAAGAGATGACATGTCAAATTCCAGGCCTTTTTCCATTAATCCTGCTCTTGTGAACATCCGGGCTGTAGTTTAGGAGTTCAAGTGCATATGATATGCTTTACCATTGTCTATGATCATTTCTGTCATGTTGTTACAAGCTGATACAGAGACGGTGGTGTAATGATGAGACATCACATTGAATGCAGTCCTTAAGCTCTTAAATCCTTCTCTAGGATCTCTATTTTGTGTCTGATAGATGAGCTAACATCAAGAGACTCTTATTCAAAAGAACACCAATTGAACACAATGAAACCCTTTCCCTTTTACTTGTACTTTAGGAGAAACTTCCATGATACTTCCATGAAATGTAATTGAGAATTATATTAAATGTTAAATATTATTCAAAGAGGGTAAATAAATAAATAAACAAACATACTGAACCACCTCAGTCGCTGGAGTATGTGTTACCCTAAAGAGCTGTGGTTGGAGCAAACGATGTGGGCGGGGCCTTCCACTATCCAATGGCAACAAGGGAGAGGAGAGATGACTAAACACATCACTGCAGGTTAAAACAACATGCTCCTCTTCCTGTCCTCATAAACCAGAGACAACACCCCCCCCCCCCCACACACACACACACACAAAAAAATGAGTCAGAGGTCTCATTTTTTGTCTCTGTACAAAGAAAAAGATATTTAGCTCCAATGAGTAAATTTGGAAAGTAATCACAATTATCTGTTGAAAATAGTATAAAAGGAAAAAAGTGCTGCCTTGGGTGGATTGTAGACAAACCATATTTACATATTTTGATTTTGAAGCATACTTGATTTTGAAGCATACTTGATTTTCAGTTGAAGTTGGAGCTTCACTGCCAGGCCGTAAAGAGATGATATCACCCTCCACCAGGAGACTGACAGGTAGATTGACCAGTTTCCCATCACGATAAGTCCATTGTCGTGAAACGGCTGGGGAGAGTGGGGCGAACAAGTCCTCTGCGCCTCTTAGCCAATCAGAGGAAGGATGCTTTAAGAACTGTGATGCATTCAAAGAGTTTAGTTATTTTTTCTTAGCAAAGTATTTAAAAAATGTAGCTAGCATAAGCTAACAACTACTCTACAGGGGAAAAAATATTGGTGACAAAAGTAGCTTTCTGGACAATGCCATCACTAAATTCTATAATGAAATGCATTCAGCTGAAAATTGAGTGTTAAATCCTATCATTTTACATTATTGACACAACTTGCCTATTTTGATACTGTGCAGTGCTTTGTTACAATTTGTATTGTTAAAGGCGCTATATAAATAAAGGTGACTTGACTTGACTTTCTACTACATTTAAACTACTATATTGTTTATAAATAAAAGCTGTAATTTGACCTAATATGTGTTAAAATATCTCCAAACCCATTCAAACGTACTTACTATATAAATAATTAAACACATGAAACAACTATGTTATTCACATTTAATTAATTATTAGAATAATTCAAAATAAATGACTGCATGTATATGCATTTGCTAGGTTCTTTGAGGGTATGACACATAGTAGGCTAGCTACTTGGCCAAAGCTGCCATGTACTTTACTTGGGTTGGTAAATGTCTCTATTTGCAGTAAAGCGTTTTTTTCACAAGCACATGCAGGTATTTTCGTTGTTGACCAACTAATGCATTCACCTGTTTGAATTTAATAGAAGTCTTTAAATGTCTGTTTCATTCAGCGTACTTCTTGTTCTTTCTGTGCCAAGTATCCACCTTATTTTTCACGTAAGAGGAAATTACGAAGTAAGCACAGCATTTGTAAATTGAATATGTATGGCTTCCAGTGTCATCTGCTTCCAGATATTTTTAGCTGCACAAAACAGTTCATTTTGCTGCTTGATATTGAAAATACCAGATACTCAAATTAAATATTGTCCATATGAGACAACACTGTAGCATTTGTCAATTCAAAAATAAAAAGTTAACTAGATTTAAATGCATATAATAAAAAAAAAACAGCCACACTAACTTCTACCAAGAAATTATTTCTAACAGCTTCGCTATTTTACTAACCGCTATGCCACTCTTTGACACTGATATCTTTATATAATTTGTATAAATCATGAAGTGAAAGTTCAATCAAGTCCTTAAAGATCTAGATTCCTGCAGAGTTTAGGTCAACCATGCTCAAAAACACACTGCTAATTTTCCAGATCCACTTTAAATTTGCACGATTTTTCCACTTTAAATTAAAGGGTATATATTATGCAAAATTCATTTATACATGTTGTTTGAACATAAATGTGTGTTGGCAGTGTGTGCACACAACACCATATAATAATTAAATCCACCTGCCCCTTTTTTCTCTAATCCCCATAATAATAAGCAGTGTCTCAGAACAAGCCATTTGCAGAATCCGTTAAATGTGATGTCACTTTTGCCCACGGCTGTTGACAGACAATACCGTATTAGTAGGGACCCAACCGTGAGTGAACCGCACACAATCCATGTTTATCTTCGGCTAGACCATTTAAAAGTAGCATTCAAGAAATAAATGTCTTCTTATTAAATCTTTAGACGTTATTCGTTCCAGAGCGGGTGATTGTTTGCTTTTATTTTATTGTTTGTCAGATACAAAACACTGAAATCATCTCCATGCAAACATGCACAAATCGGAAATTTAATATTCAGTTCAATCTCATGTTTAAGCTATCTAGCTCTGAAATGTCATAAAACAAATTAATCAAGCTGCACTAAGAGGCAGCTAGGGAGAGATGAGATATTGTGTGACCATGTGCGCTTATTAAATGTCGTGTCATCTGAATCAGAGAGGATGTGACCAGCATGCATTGACATACATTTAGCAGACGCTTTTATCCAAAGCGAATTACATTCAGGCTATACATTGATTGTCAGTATGTGTCTTCCCTGGGAATTGAACCCACGACCTTTGCACTGCTAACACAATGCTCTAACCACTGAGCCACAGGAACATAGACATAGACAGGAACATAGACATATGCATGCATAACAATCAAACACAAGCATAGCTGCAGCAAGTGCTATTAATAAGGGTCATGTTGTTGGTTCAAACAGAAAACTGCCCGAGGATATCAAATATGTGCCCCCTCCAACAAGATGTATGATTTATATTTTAACATAAAATACCTCAAAACAATATATTGTAAATATACTGTTTAGAATATTTTAGTAACACAAATGGAAGTAACCACAAAAACATAAATCAAAACTCTCTTATTTGAACGTCTTTGCAGCCCATACATTTTCAGCTTATACTGTATGTTAGAGGTTTACCGATAGTGGATTTGACCAATAACAGTAACTAGGACCACGCTGGCCAATAGTTTTTAAAATGTTTTAAAGTAATAATTTTTTTAATTTTAAAAAATTAATAGAAAAAAATGAGTGAGTAAATTTTATTGTACATTTATATATTATTTATTAATGTCATGTATATATATTTAAAAATACATTTTTACACAGTATGCATAAAGAGACACATATATGCAAATATATGTATATATATGTACTGACAAAAAAAATTATAACCTGAATGCACTGTAAGTCGCTTTGGATAAAAGCGTCTGCTAAATGCATAAATTTAAATGTAAATATATATATATAAGATGATTTTTGTTTGTCTACAAATCTATTATCAAAAATATTGGAACACAAGCGAACAAATCAAGAAACAAAGTGTGGTCACTTTTTTGTAGTTTACATTATATATTTGAGAAATTAAATGGAAAGTATGTGATATTCTGATCTAGCCACTAGTTTCCTGCACACTTTAATTCTCTGTTTCTCACTTCTCTCTCTCTCTCTCTCTCTCTCTCTCTCTCTCTCTCTCTCTCTCTCTCTCTCTCTCTCTCTCTCTCTCTCTCATCCTCCTCATTCCCACCGTGCACAGCTGTACTACGGCAGACACACTCTTTCTCTCAGATTCTCTATCATCATTGTGGCTCCTCAGTTTTCCACTCAGTGTTTTTGTTGCTCCAGTTTTTCTGTCCTGAAGGCTACTCATCATTCTTCTACAAATTATTCGTCTCATTCACCATCTCCATTATACATCTCCATACCCCATCCTTTTTAATCATATTCTTTACCATTTCATTTATCACAATTTGCACTTGTCCTTTCCCATCCATTTCTCTCTGAACTCTTTCTTCTTTTCATCCCGGTCTCATCTCCACTTCACTGCCTGTCTGTTCTTTTGTTTTTATGGTGTTTCTTTAATGGAGGCTGAGGCATATTACAGTTTCAGAGCGACTGAATGTGATGAGCTCAGTTTCCAGAAGGGTGACATCTTGAAGGTGAGTCTCTCTCTGTGTGTGTGTGTGTGTGTGTGTGTGTGTGTGTGTGTGTGTGTGTGTGTGTGTGTGTGTGTGTGTGTGTGTGTGTGTGTGTGTGTGTGTGTGTGTGTGTGTGTGTGTGTGTGTGTGTGTGTGTGTGTGTGTGTGTGTGTGTGTGTGTGTGTGTGTGTGTGTGTGTGTGTGTGTGTGTGTGTGTGTGTGTGTGTGTGTGTGTGTGTGTGTGTGTGTGTGTGTGTGTGTGTGTGCGTGCAGTAGTTTACTGTCATATGTGGCACACTTGAATGAAACTATATAAAAGATGCTAGTCTGCATGCTGCACATTTGCATACAATTCTAGATCAATGAGTCAGTTTGGTGGGAGTGTGTGCACTTAGTCTTAGCATGTATTTCAGAATGGATATCTGTGTGAATAGGTGGTGATATATGTAGCTGGGCAGCTTGTGGGATGGTACGGTACAAGGTAATTCTTGTGTGAAGATATCTTTTTGAAGATATATTTTATAGGCTCCTTTATAAATTAGATATCTATTAGGAAAACTGTATTCCAAAAAAACAACATTTACAGTAAAGGCAGCAAAACACTACCATAGTCAGGTATTTGTTTATGTGTAATTTGCATTTATTTGCAAACAGATTTTTTGTTTTGATTACCAAATTATGTTATATGGGGAATAGCATACATAATATGTATATGGATACTTGAAAAATATTTTTAAATTACACTACCTGTAAGCAAATGGTAAAGTTAGAGATTTAATTTTTTTGTAAATTCAATTCAAAATATACTTCCAAAGCAATTTCTGAAAAGCACATGCAGAAAACTAAATTACCCTACTTTGGTATGTGTACTTAAAATAGCCTGGACCAAATGTTGTTGTTTTTTGTCGGCTGAACTCTGATGTAAAATACTCAAAGTAGTTGATGGTATTTCAATATAGAAAAGGGAACATTATTGTTCATTAGTTGACAAGTGTTTTATTTAAAAATTATAAAATGTCAATATATTTAAAAATTAAATTAATCAAAATAAAATAGTTTAAAATTAAATATTTAAAAAAATATAAATTTCAAAATATTTATTAATTTGGCTTTTTAAATATTTAATTATTAGATTGTCTTTATTTCACAAAACCCCATTGATTCATGAACCCGTTGGAAAGCCTGGCCTAGTCTATTCATAAATAAGGAGGAAGAATATCTAAGCTAAGCTGATATTGGACATCTGAACACTGGTCTTATGTTTATTTCAGGTGACAAACATGGATGATGATCCGAACTGGTACACAGCTGAGCTGTTTGGTAGGCGGGGCTATGTACCGAAGAACTATATCAATGTAAGACCTCACACGTAAGTATCACATGAACGAAATTAATATAATGTAGCATTTGGTTTTGTCTGTGAATGACAAAATTAATTTAGGCAAGACTCTTCAGGCAAAAACATTGTTTTTTAATGCACTGGCCAATTTAGTCAAGTTTGGCTTTTCATAAAGTGTTGTTTCAGACAAGTTAGTGTTGTTGATGGAAAAAAAACAATATGTTTTATTGCATGTCATCTATTACAGTACATATCTTAATAGGCCATTTTCTCATATCATTTAAGTTTATATATCATTAGTTTTATACAACATTTTGTTCCTAAAACATGTTTTCTAGCTGTTTTTACAGTATTTATGGAGTGATAAAAAAGATATTCAAGAGATATGCTTCTGTAAAAAAACTTTAACTTTAATATGTCAATACAATTAAAAATAATTTTGATTGTGGCTTTGTCCATTGTTTAGACTTCTGTTCTAGAAATGTATGCAAATGAGTGCATATTCACCTGGGCATCTTAATGTTTTGGGAACATTCTGCAGTCTTTAAAATGAAATGGTATAGTTCTAGCCATATGATAATAAAACACTTCAAGTGGAGACAGCCTAGTCATATTTTCAGAGTCTGTTATTGTGATGTTTTATGCAAAGATGTCTCAGTTGGAAACTAGGACGTTTCCAAAATAGATTAATGTTATACTTTTGGCTTTTACCTTATTTGTGGTTCCCAAAGTGTTTGACAAGTGTTGCTTTCTCCATGGTTCTAATTGTGTTGGGCAAGATGGCAGTTGCACGAGTTGGAAAGGTGCTCATCTTGAGCAAGTTTAGGGTTGGGTTTAGAATTACATGTGTTGAAGAATTAATCTATCATCCAGACTAGAAAACAAAACAAGATTCTGAAGAAGCAGCTTCTGCTGAAGTGCAAATGTAGGGATTTCCCAGCGTTTCACCTCACTGTGATGTTATACGACACCCATTGCTGTGGGTGTGGCCTTCCCGATTGTGTGACTAGGACTGAAACTGATTGGGAAGGACGTCCTCACCTTGCAGTTTTACCATAACATGGAAGATTGACAAACCTGTGAGGCATTGAGGATAGGTAAAAGTCAAAGCCCAGACCAAACCCCAACAAACATGCTGTAGCTTGACCTGAGCAGTTTACGACTGAGAACCTACCAGTCGTTCTGAAATAAAAGAATGAGTCAGTTAAAAATCACGATCATGATAAAAAGAGTGGACTGAATGAGATCAATCGCGGCTTTATGATCAATGCAGATGAAGCTACTTATTAAGTATAAGATGGCAGAATGTTTTCACGCAATTAAAGTCACATGTCATTTCTACATCATGTATGCACTTGTATCTCTAAATATCTGAAAATATCCAGTGATACAAAAGAGGATAAAAGCAATGCACATACTGCACACACTTTTATTTTAATTCTATAGGGAATTTTGTGAACAATGTTTTTTTGTATTTAAGGGTAATCAATCGCTTTGAACTCGAGAACAAAAAAAAAACATTTATTTGAACTTGAAAAGTTAGCGTGGCAAAATATGTAATAATAATTTGGCATTTCTGAAGCTAAAACATTAGATCATAGCACAAGCAAGCTCATATAGGTTAATTCCCAGGGAATGTATGAACTGATAAAATATACACCTTAAATGGAATGTAAAATATATTAAATGCCAAATGCATAAATGTAAATGTATTAGTTGCCTATTTAGACGAAGTCTAACTTCAAATCACAACAGCAGATTTTTCCCTTTATTCATGTGATTTTAAATGATTTAATATTATGTGCTTTTTTCTAAATGTACATGGAAATTTCTTGAGACAAAAGGGCACTTACAAAATACTTTAAAATGTCACATATTGTAAACCTCAACACGAAACAGACACGAAAAACAACTATAGTCTTTATAACAGAGGAATAAACTTATCCTGACATCACATGATAAAAAGTGCGACAGCAACAACAAAGTAAATATAACTGGCAAATGGTCAAACAATGCAACCATGTAAATTATTCATGCCCTGGTGCATGCTGGGAATAGACAGACTGGGACTAAACCACAAATCATTTTTTCAGTGTAGGCCTGTATGAACAACAACAAAGCATTAAGATTGTGTACTTGCTGGTTTGACTTAAAACAGAAATGCTTCATCAAGATGCTGCTCGTGAAAGCTGTTATTTTTTATAATAGCAAATTAAGATTTGTGTAGATGTTTTTTAATGAGAATATACTAATTCAGACTTCTGTATTTCACATTTAATTCAATGTGTTACTCTTTAATTTTTGTTACTCTTTACTAGTAAATTCTGAGTGAAAATTGTTAAGTTTAGATAGATTATTTACTTGATTAGAGAATCATTTTTCAAGTGTGCTGTATCAGTAGTCGCCTTTCAATCCATAAATATACAATATGATGTTGAACTGACAGCTGAGCTTGTATTTCGCAGGTGGTTTGTGGGTGGAATTTCACGGCAGGCTGCAGAAAACCGTCTGAGACCGTTGGAGTGTGGAGCGTTTCTCGTTAGGGAGAGCGAGAGCACACCGGGAGAGTTCTCTGTGTCTGTCAGGTCAGATGCACCTTACAAATGAAACCTGCCTTCACCGGACTGTACAGAACACCACAAACATGTATGCTTCATATAATGTGTTCCTATTAAGGCTTGTTAGTATTATTCCCTGCATTAGCTGCATGCAAACATTGACAATGGACGTGAGCGTACTCACATATGAGTGTGTGTTAATGTGTGTCCTTGTTACCCTATCTGGTTCTTCATTAACGCACTCTAATTAGAGTGGAGTGCATGGTAGCGTGTTGCTGTGATGTAATAATTTGCTCCCAGCACTCCAGAACCTATTTAAACAGTTCAGAGTTATCTAGGTGGAAATTGAAACCTTTTAGATATTCCAACCAAAAAGTAATTTTGTAAAAAAAAAGTAAAAATCTCTATATGAAATAGCTAGGCTGTTGCTTGGATGTTAGTTACTAGGTGGTTACAGCCCATGCCAAAATAACCTATCAAGGTTTTACCCAAAAATGAAAATGCTGTCATACAAACAACAAATACAAATTAAGCTCAGACGAGCTTTATTTGTCACATACACAATTATACAGAGTATAATGTGTTCTCTGCATTTAACCCATCCAAGTGGAGCAATGGGCAGCCGACATTGCGGCACCCGGGGAGCAGTTGGGGGTTCGGTGCCTTGCTCAAGGGTCTCACCTCAGTCGTGGACACTTCCTGCCAGAGCCAGGAATCGAACCCACAACCTTGGGTTACCTCGGATTTCAAGTCCAACACTCTATCCATTAGGCCACGACTGCCCACATCATCATTGAATTGTTAGTTTTAAACCTGAATTCTAAACAAACAAAAGAGTGTATTCTGACAAATGTTGTTAACAGTTGACGGTAGCCATTGACGTCCACTGTATGGAAAAAAATTACAATGGAAGCCAATGGCTATCAGCACAAGTTTGGTTACACATATATGCTGTTTTGTACTAAACAGAAGAAACGCATAAAGGTTTGGAAAATCTTGAGGGTGAGTAAATGATGACAGAATTCTCGTTTGGAGAACTATTATGTTGAGTATTATTAATATTTGTACCTGTTTTATTGTTCATTAGTTGCCAAGCTATTTGTTTAGTGACTTTAGGATTAATTCATTTCTCTGGCACAAATGGTGCAGTGTTAGAGCATAATACTTGAACAATCTTCTTAAACTTAAGTATAAAGAATAATAATGCGTGCCTTTTATCATCAACATCTTTTCTTGTCTTTTTATTTACAGCTCAATGTAGAATTCAATTGTAAACGTTGGCATGCGTTTGTAGGGTGGACATGCATAGATTATTTTTAGATCACTTTGCTGTAAACCTCTGAAGACCTGACCTAAAACGTCAGATCCTACTGAGACAGAGAGAAAGAAATAGAAAGAGAAATTGAGGGACAGTTGCAACACAATCGCAGCACAATGAATCCTATTCTGAGATGTATTATAAGCACAGTGCATCCTAACAAGCTTGAGTACCTGAGGCCAGCACAGATGTTTCTGTGTGTGTTTACATGTGTGTGACAGAGAGAGAAAGAGGGAAAGAGAGAACAATACAGTAATAATCAGCTATATGTGCCCATAAATCAACCTTTACAGACCCAGGGACCCTGTGTAAAAATTACTTGAATTGTTTTAGGAAGATTAGCTATTGTTAATGCTTAAAAGATCATTAGCAAATGTTCATTCAAATAGAATTGTAAGGAACTGTTTATATGTCACGTGTACAGACCCTCTGGGCATGTACTCGGTAACACTGGTGAACAGGTGTTTTGTGCCATAGTTGTTCAATTATTGTGTAATTTAGCACAGCTGGAATCTTATATTGACTAGTCATAATACAGGAAAACATGGGTCATACATGGCTCAAACGCAATAGTTTATATACCAAAAAAACAACACTTCTCAGGTAAATTTAGAACCAGAATCATTAGATGACATTAAAATACTTTGTATTTAATGATTCACGTAGGTTTTACCCATTTGTCATCTGGATGTTTTTAATACAATTTAGTGTGGTCACTTATTCTTTTATATATTTTAATAAGCAGCGTCAGAACAATGTTGTTTAATTTTTACATAAATATATCTGTTACACTGAATGACGATAGAACACTATTTCACCCATATTTTGGCATTTTATTTTTCACAAAAGTTATTTGAAACATTAAAAAAGCCGCTTGCATTTATTCTTACTGTGAAAATAAAATAATTTTTGTACATTTATAATACACAGAATGAACATATGTACAGCAGGGTCCAAAAGTCTTCATTTAATGAGTTCATTTCCATTTTAGATTTGATTTATTCATTATGTTGTATATTATTATTTTTGATTTAAATGAATTAAATACAAAAAATCACTTGAACATGCTATTGAAAACATTCCTATATTTCCAGGTTGAAAAATTATTTTGAATGAAAGATTTTCCAACAGGATAGGAAAGAGAAATACATACAGTACAGATATGGTATAAGATCTTATTTGTGTATGTGGCATACACTACCATTCAAAAGTCTGGGGTCAGTAGTTCTTTATTTTGAAAAAGAATGAATAATTGTATTCAGCAAAAAAATATTATAAAATATTATATGATTTAGTGTTCTATTTCAAATAAATTCTGTTTTCTTAACCATAGCAAATATTCCTGAAATAAAATGTATCATGGTTTCAACAAAATATTAAGCAATGGTTGTCGGTATATTGATAAAACCAATAAATATTTATCAATTTAGAAGGATTTCTAAGAAATCATTTGACACCGCTTTGACCTCACATGAATAAATCATATACACACACATTTATGCATTTAGCAGACACTTTTATCCAAAGAGACTTACAGTGCCTTCAGGATATACATGTTTTTTGTATCAGTATGTGTGTTCCCTGGGAATTGAACCCACAACCTTTTGCGCTGCTAATGCAATGCTCTACCACTGAGCCACAGAAACACTGGAACATTTTATTTAAAAAGAGTACTAATCCCAAACTTTTCAACAGCAATATATTTAGGCTCTTTGAATCTATAGGAAATTACAAAACGGGTCATTATATCAGATTAAAAGCTTAATGTAAATACAGAAACCATAATGCTACACAAAAATCGGACAATTAATGTGAGACAGTTTCAGATGGAGACTGAACATTTTTAATATGGCTCTGGTAAGTCATATCTAATGACTGTGATTATACTGACTCAGTCTTGCTCTCCCTAAACATGCCCTGTTGTTTTGATGATCTTCAGTAACTCACACAAATCCACATCCCTGAGGTAGTTCCTCATTCTGTCAGCATTTCTGTCTGAACAAGCCAAGTGATCCATGCAGTATTGCGTGGACTGATTAGCATGTGTGTGTGTGTGTGTGTGTGTGTGTGTGTGTGTGTGTGTGTGTGTGTGTGTGTGTGTGTGTGTGTGTGTGTGTGTGTGTGTGTGTGTGTGTGTGTGTGTGTGTGTGTGTGTGTGTGTGTGTGTGTGTGTGTGTGAGAGAGAGAGAGTAAAACCCACACAGGTGTGGCAGGGTGGAGCCGCCGGGTGAAAAAAAAAAAAAAGGGGGTGGAGCCACCGGGTGATTAAATACACCCGCCGCAGGCGCAGGGTGTGCATCAGCGCCTGCACATTTCTCAGTAACCCAGAAACAATTGATAGCATGTTTTCAAATATATATATTTTTTGTTGAACAATTTATATTGGACCTTCATCAAATAAGATTAAACAATCATTAAAAAAAAATGTAAATATGCATCTTACATTTATATTTGCTCCAAAGTAATTTTGTAATCTACATGGTTTTAAAAGGTTTGGGGCCAGTATATATATATATAATTTCAAATAATTCTGTTCTTTTGAACTTTCTATTCATCAACGATTCCTGTAAAAAAGTTCCATGGTTTTCACAAACATATTGAGCAACTATATATAAATATATATTTAAAACAGAAATGTATTATAAAATATTTATTAAAAACATGCAAATAATTAGAATTATTATACAAAGGCAGGGCAAGTTTATTTATGTAACACATTTCATACACAATGGTAAATCAAAGTGCTTTACATAAAATGAAGTAAAATAATCATAAAAAATAATTACAACAATAAAACAGGGAAACACTTTTAAACCGATTTTAGAAATTGATTTAAAAGGATTTTTTTATGTAAAATAACATTTTATAATATAGACAGATATTTAGAATGGCTAGCACTCAGCAATCAAATACTGAATGCACTGAAGGGTAATAGAGAAGCAAATATTAATGCTAATTATGTTTTTCTAAAACAGACGGATCTTGAAACATTTTTTACATACAAGACAATAGACAATGCATAGAATGTATTATTGGATCTTGATCGAATATGCATAGATATTATATTGTTGCATATTGACTGGATTGTTTAATTTTAAGCATATTTAATATTAATATGCTGTTTATTGTTCTGTAATGAGCATGTGATCTTCTGAGAGGAATATTCTTTAATTTATCTACAGGAGAATATGCACTGACTTGTTCAAAGTCTAATTTTATTAAAGTTATTAAATCTTGGCTTCTACATCATTGTGATGCAAGAATTTGCTGACAGCTGAAATGTCAAACTATGATTTATTAGGCAAAACCTTTAATCAAACACTGTTATGTTTGATGTAATAAAGTGGTAAGTCAAGCCAAGATCTACCCCATTATCTTGAAGGTATAAGTAACCCTCTCTCTCTCTCTCTCTCTCTCTCTCTCTCTACTCTCTCTCTCTCTCTCTCTCTCCTCTCTCTCTCTCTCTCACTCTCTCTCTCTCTCTCTCTCTCTCTCTCTCTCTCTCTCTCTCTCTCTCTCTCTCTCTCTCTCTCTCTAGTTACGGGGACCATGTGCAGCACTTCAAGGTTTTGAAAGATGGACTAGGGCAGTTCTTCATATGGGATGAAGTCTTCAGCTCCCTCAACCAGCTGGTGGACTTCTACAAAATCAACAGCATTGCCAAAGAGAGAACCGTCTTCCTGAAAGAGCCCGAGGGATCATTAGCTGTAAGAGTTGTGACATGTATATGAACACATGATGTTTTTTACAGAGCTGCCAAAGTTTAACTCTGGTGAACTCTGATCTGCAAATTTGCAAAGCGATAGGATGTCTGACCAATAATGTTTATAAAGTCAAATTTTGATCATGGCTCAACGCACAATGCAAACCTACATGGCTTGAGCTTGACATCATATCCTGTTGCTGATATTTGTTATGATCTCTTTGATTTAAATGCAACCCCTCCTTATTCAGTTTATCATTGCTGAGTTTCGAGGTTCAAGGTTAGAGTTGGCTTTGGGATAGGGTTATCTATGGAAGCCAGTTTTTACAGAGTTATTTTGTTTATTTCTCTTAAATTTTGACTTTATATCTAACAATTGTGGCAGTGTTTTTTTCAGAAGTCACAATTGCAACGTTATTTCTCATAGCCATTATTTTATAATCTCATAAATGTGGCAGATTCTTCATAATTGAGACGTCTTCTTTTCTTGTAATTGTATCTCACAATTACAACTCTTTCTCCTAAATTGCAGTTTTATTGCTTCTAATTTCTACCTTTGTTTTTACATTTGAAACTTTATTTCGATTTTTATTGGCAGTCATAATTTTATATCTCACAATTGTGACCATTTTTGTTCTTGTAATGTTTCACAATTACAACTATATTTCTACTAAATTTTAATTGTATTTCTTCTAAGATTGAAAAAAATATATATTTCTCATAGCCTAATTGTGAGATTTTATATTTATAGTTATTTTTCATGATTGTGACTATTGCAACTTTATTTAGATTTTATTTCTTGAAATTGCGATTTTATTTCCCATGGTCATGTCTTTAAATCAAACAATGTGACTTTGTATTGTTACTCTGAGGTGGTTACTCTATGTTTTGTCTTGTCGTGTCTGTGATTTGTGTGTGTGTGTGTGTGTGTGTGTGTTGTGTGTGTGTGTGTGTGTGTGTGTGTGTGTGTGTGTGTGTGTGTTTCAGAGGCCACGTCATGCCCATGCCCTCTTTGACTTCACATCGAATCATGCGACTCATCTACGTTTCTTGCGCGGTGATGTCATCGACCTGCTCGACTGTTCGGATGCTCAGTGCTGGAGGGGGCGGTGCCGTGGAAGAGTGGGCGTGTTTCCACCAGAGTATGTGCTGCCAATTTATCACTGAATTTCAGCTATGCCTCTGCGTGTCACCATCCTGTACAGTTAAACTCATTGGATGAGAGCCCGGGACATATCCATCAGTCCCACATGTTCTTCATAAATCTGAAGGTGAACTAAGCCTTATTCATCAATGTTTAATGTATCAGGTAATTAAGGTTTTTAAGGTTTGAATTTAACCTTATGTGTCAAAGGTCAACCTTTGCCAATCATCTTCTTTGTTGATCACTTTCAGAAGGCACATCAGAAATCAGTTATACTTGTCAGCAAACCAGTTTTGTAACACCTTTAATGAACATAACAACTGACTATTCAGCGTCATCATTCACTCATTAATCGGCTATTATCTGAGCTTCCTGTCTATTCTTCTTTCAAATACTTTACAGTCCTTTCAAATAAAAGTAATAATTAGAATTGGAGTATCAAACTTGCATATGTTTTACCGCTCTTTATATTAAAAGTGCAAAACAAATGCATTATTTCATTTTATTTTCATGCAGAAGTGAGCCAGACCTATTATATTTATTTTTATCAATATAAAGTTCTACATACATGGTAAATATTATTATTTGTATTTATTTTTTATTTATTGTTCTTATGCCATAAACATACTTTTACTAATTACTAATGACACTTTTTGTGATTTAAATATTTTGTATTTATTTCTGTGAAAATACTTTGTCCAGTCCCAGATTAATATGCAGAGACAACTCTAAATCATTTGTATGTTGATTTCTCTGTAAACACTGTGGCTTTGTGGTGCTATCAAAACATTTGCTCAACCAATGATGTGAGTTTGGGGCGGGGCTATCATTTTGAACATCCAATGGCAGATTGGGTGAGTGTCACGTTTATTTTTGTAATTCTGTTTAATGCCACAGAAATGACAAACTCTAGCTTTTTTCATTTATTTGATTTTTATTTTTTACTGTAATGTTGAAATAATTACCGTAATTAATTTAATTTAGATCTCTAGTAATTATTATAAATTGCTCATTTAATTTTCTAAACAATAATTTAACAAATCGTTGAAAAAACTGAAAATGTATTTATGTTGTGAAATACAGAGGTGATTATAAAATGTATTGCATAAGATACATAATATATATGTATTTTGTATTAATTTCTGTAGCTATTATTAGAGTGAGAGTGAGTTATTTCATTGTTATCATTCATATGTCTGTTCAGGAAGACCACTGACTGATGTTCTAATGGAAAACAAATGTTGGATCCACCTATGTGAAAACATTTGGAACATCTAGTGCTGTTTACGTCATGACCAAAAAATAAGCAATAATAAGCTGATATTTTTGAGTGACATAATTAAAATAACTACTCTCTACTGATTAGTTCATTTATGTAATTGCATTTACATTGTCATGTACGATGTGTAAAATCAAAGGTTATTTTCCCTTGAAAATACTCCTGCTGTTCAATGATATGCAAACTGTACAGTACATCAGCAAGCAAGGCTTTGCTGCAACACTGCTGTTCTGACATGTAATGCAATAAAATATGAGACAGTCAAATCGCTGACTCAGATTTACACCTCTTAACATATAGATTGCCTGTACACGTTTAGATAGCAAGCATTGCTATTTATGTTGTGTTATGATAGACACTTTAAATCTATAACTTTTGTAGAAATATAGCAATGTCAGGTGTA
The DNA here is from genome assembly GCA_027422405.1 of Ptychobarbus kaznakovi. Taxonomy (NCBI): domain Eukaryota; kingdom Metazoa; phylum Chordata; class Actinopteri; order Cypriniformes; family Cyprinidae; genus Ptychobarbus; species Ptychobarbus kaznakovi. The sequence continues at coordinate 21,196,229 of CM049799.1, read as the reverse complement.
ATATTGCGTGATCATGTAAGGATGTATTTTACAAGCACATTTTGTCTCTACAAACGGTCAACTCAAGGGGAAAAAAAGAACTATTATTTACTAAGTGTATTGCTTGTACTGTATATTCAAAATGTAAAGGAGGTTTAGTACATCTAGCCCAAAATGTTTCAAATCTGCCCAAAACAAAAAACACTTGGTTTACACAATTGCTTTGTGATTTTAATGTATCAGTTTTCATTTGCACATTAACAATAAAACAATATAAATTAAGAGAAAAAAGTTGAATACTAATCAGTTAAGGTTTCTCATAATTTTCTTTTCATTCACAAGCTGTTCTTACAATCATATAAACTATGGCTACTCTCACGATATTGTTGAAATAATCATTTAGACACAAATTACACAGTCATTGACATGCTGTACAGAAAATTACAGTTTAATCACTGATGATTAATTTTCAAGAAGAACAACTGCAGTTCAATTTACACCCAGATCCTTGGGAGTATCTAGTAATGAGCATAATTATTTTTCTCCCAGTCTATGTGAACGTATTTATCAAACATACACTATGAGCTCTTACTATAAGCATAGCATATTACCTTTTAAGCATGTGAGAAAACTCACAGTCGTTTATTGTTTTGCTCTATACTTAAAGACAAATATGCAGTTCCACATAAGTAGTGCATATATGCATTATATGTAAAACTAACTGAACAACTATTAAAACACAATCTACAAAATACTTTATGTAGCCCAATAACTTAAAATGATTTTATGGAAGCTTGTTTCCTCCATGGGATAGAAAAAAATATAAAGGTAACTGTGACTTTTTATTTCACAAATCTGAGAAAAAAAAATACTGTGAGATATAAACTTAAAGTCTCAAGTCTATGAGAAGTCTAGGTGATGCATTTGTACCAAAAAGACAAAGAAACGATGTATGTGGCGGTATGCGTTATGCATAGTAAGCATAGAGGAAGATGTTGACACACATGAGAATGATGGCATTGACACAACAGAAACGAGACCAGAAGGGATCTTCTCTGATGCTGGGAATCACAGGAGGTGGTGTTTCGGTAGCAAATCGTCCCGGTCGAGGGCTACAGAACCCAGCGGTGCGCACACACTTACCCCTGCGCACAGACGCACAGCCTAAACAAAAAGGCTGAATGTGAAATTAACTGGCAAGGGAGCTCTACAGTGATAGTATCAAACGGTAATACCATGGTACTTTGTTATATACTAGAGTACTGAATGATTGCATGTTCATAAACTATGAGATTTACATGGTTTTCTAAGGTTCTTGAAGGAACACCAAAGTATTATGACTTATTATACTTGAAAGACTTTATAGCTGTATAAAATGACATATTGCATTATTGCATGCTGAGACATCTAATTTTAAACTTCATTTCAATTTTTTTTCAATGTTTTGTTTGGTAAAATAATACACTGTATATGCAGTAAGCTTTCATTCAAAACCAAGAAAATGACAATTGGTATTTTTCTCAGTTCCTTGTGTGTGTTCTCACGCATATAAGACACTTTTGTTTTGTCAACTGATACACATATGTAGAACAGCACCACACCCTGATGAATAGGCCACAACAATCCTCATGAGATCTATCATGCTGTAAACTCCTCACACACCTCCGTTCTGTATTAGGAAGCTGGATTAATGTGTGCATGGTTTTGACAGCTTGTGAAGTCCAAAATTGCCTCACTATTCAAAAATGTCCTTACTAATATAGTGAAACCTGTTGACTGACTAGTTATTACTAGTTTATGATTATGAGGCTTGCTGTATAAATCAACCAAATCAAGTTTGTATTTAAATCTAGTGTTATATTTAGGGCTTAAGTGCTGCTTAGGTGATAGAAAATATCACTAAACCCAATTTAAAAACAATGGAAGTCTATAAAATTACCTTACTAATATCATAAAACAAATGTGTGTGTGTGTGTGTGTGTGTGTGTGTGTGTGTGTGTGTGTGTGTGTGTGTGTGTGTGTGTGTGTGTGTGTGTGTGTGTGTGTGTGTGTGTGTGTGTGTGTGTGTGTGTGTGTGTGTGTGTGTGTGTGTGTGTGTGTGTGTGTGTGTGTGTGTGTGTGTGTGTGTGTGTGTGTGTGTGTGTGTGTGTGTGTGTGTGTGTGTGTGTGTGTGTGTGTGCGTGTGTGTGTGTGTGTGTGGTGTGTGTGTGTGTGTGACCCATACCATCTGTCCTGCGACTGGGTGTAGTTACTTTCTGTAGAGGTATTTCTCTCTCTGTGCTGTTATGTACAGTCCACCAGGTAAGATTATGTATCTGAAACAAAATCAAACAACAAGCCACTCAAGACATTATATAAGGTATATATACTACTGGGTTTTATTACATTTAGTAAAACAATTCTTAACATTTCAAACAAATTCTGATGGAAGTGATTGATTAAAAAGTTAAAAGTTAAAGTTAAAGTAATTCTAAGAGTATAGTATATTATACTGGGGGACTATAAATACTGCAGAGGCTAGGCTATCTTTTAAATGGCATACTACTATAATATCTTGTTATTATTTTCTGCAGTATATAATGCACAGGATTTTTTTCTGTATATTGAATTCTGTAGCCTGTAATGCAATGCACTTGACTGAACTTTCCATTTCCAGTAAAACAAATGAAGTGAAATTAATATTAGCTCTTTTATTTACTTCTCTACTTGATCAGACTTTCAAGAGTTGAGACATTTTTAAACAAAAAAGTAGCAAAATAACCAGTTTTGTATCTCTTCTGGGGAGTAAATTGCAGAATTAAACATGCTTGCAATGAGGTCATGTGGCAAACAATGTAGCATATTGCACTACTGTTTGCATAATGCAAAATTGTTTCACATACTGCCTCTAGTACAGTACTATTTAAAAGTCTGATGTCTGTAAGGTTTTGTTGAAAGAAACTAACACTATATTTAGCAAGGATGCATTCAATTAATCAAAAGTGGCAGTATAAACATTTATGATGCTAAATATTTATATTTCAAATAAAAGCTGCTCTTTTAAACATTCTATTTACGAAATAATCCAGTTTCCACAATAATATTAGGCAGCTCAACTGTTTTTAAATTTGATAATAAGAAACGTTTCTTGAGCGTTTTAGTATGATTTCTGAAGGATCATGTGACACTGAAGACTGGAGTAATGATGCTGAGAATTCAGCTTTCCTATTAAAGGAATACATTACATTTTAAAATTTAAAATATAGAAGACAGTTATTTTCAATTGTAACAATATTTCATAACATTACAGTCTTCAATGTATTTTAGGTCAAAAAATGCAGCCTTGGTTAAGGGACTCCTTACAAAAACATAACAAAAAAATCTTACTGACTCCGAACTTTTGAAACATAGAAAACGACATTCTTAAAGTCAAAGTCTAAAAGTCAGACAAAGAGCTACAAGTATTATAAATGCTTCTTAAATATTTGTTAGAAATTCTATGAAAACTTTTTCTAAGAGAGGCTATTACCTGTTCGTCAGTGGGTGGAGGGGTCAGTAGACTGATCACCACTACAACAATAGCAGTCAGGGCACAGAGTATGATAGCAAAGTGCAGGTAGTGTACACTCCTCAAGACAGAGGGAGCAGGGTCAAAAACACCACAGCGGGGAGGAGGGTACACAAACTCTAGAACCATCCGCGTCGATCCCACCACTAGACCCACCATCAGGCCCCAGAACGCTCCCTGCGTACACAATACCAAAAAATACTTCCATGAGGAAGACTCTTCAGGAAACCTCTTAGCATTTATGAATTTTGGCAGACACTTTTATCCAAAACTTGCATTGCATTTAAGATACACAATTGATCAGTTTCTTGGGAATTGAACCCATGACCTAGGCATTGCTAGCATCATTCTCTACTCTAGGAAGACTTAGCATTCTTTGGTGCTCTACATACCAACAGTGGTGTTCCTTTTACTCAGTGTGTTATATGAGCGTGGAGACTGTTAAACTAATTATGTATTTTTTTAACATTTCAGATATCTTGAGGATGCGCTGAATGAACTCTGAGCTGAGATTCCTGAAATGACAGGCTCTTATTTGCTTATTTACTTAAGGGTGGAGTGAGGTGTGAAATTCCCTTGAAAAACACAGCAAGTCCTGTGAAGCATGTCATATTTCAGTGATAGTTATTCAAGTGTTTTGCCAAACATTTGTTGCGTGTAAAGACAGTAGATAAGAACTATTATGTAACGTTAAACTGATTTTATTTTGTACATTTTGTGTCTCTGACTCACACGGATGCACTTACACAAATACGTTCACTGTAACGATTTATTTCTTACCCTATGAATGTCACCCGGCCAGTTTTAGCTTCTTTAGGCAAGCTTCTTTTTCTTGGGGGAACATTAGCTTTCGCAATAACATGGCCTAACCATAAACCAACGTTAAAGTTCTTTACTTACTGGATTTTTTCCCAGAGCAATTATACTTATCTGAGATCTCACAAACTAAAATGGATATTTCCTTTTTGCTATGGGGGACGGAGGATAACTGTGCACTAAATGACCCTACAGGGAAAAAACGAACAGGAATTTCCCACCCTCCCAGTTTTAAAGCTCTTAACTGGTTAGTTCAACAGGTTTTATTCTTGTCTTAAACTGCCTGGCTAACAGCTAATCTTTTGCTATGTTACAGACGATGTGAGCAGATACGGTCACTCTAATGCAGTCAATGAGAAAACTGCAGTTTTGTTCTTTGCTCAAAGTAAAACATCAAAGATAATCAGCCTGGTACGCCACAATCCTTCTGAAACATTCATTCTAAGCATATTTTTAAAACACATTGGGTTTCGGGGGATTTCACAGAATCAAACAAATCACATGCCATTTTTTTCTGCACTCTCACACAATGTCTCTCCTGTTCTAAGAATATCTTGTTTATTCCCAGCAAAGATCTCAAAGAAACATTTCACATTGACATCTATCTATCTATCTATCTATCTATCTATCTATCTATCTATCTATCTATCTATCTATCTATCTATCTATCTATCTATCTATCTATCTATCTATCTATCTATCTATCTATCTATCTATCTATCTATCTATCTATCTATCTATCTATCTATTCTTTTCACTTCACTATATTATTACATTAACAGATCACTGTCACTGTCAATGCTAAATCTAAATGAAAAGCTTATATTATCTGGGTTATCTTCAATCCATTTCATTTCAAAAACACAATATATAATGACTCAACGACACCAGTAAAATGGCTTATATTAAGGTGTTTAATTAAAGTGTAACGTACTTTCTGTACAAGAAAAGTATCTATGTTCTCTTTCACTTCCAAGTGAAAGTTACGCTCTCTTTTGCTGTCACTCAGACATGCGCTCACTCTTTGTGTGTTTTAACAGACAAATACACACCCTCACTAATGTGCCACAATAAAATAGGCAGACATTCCTTTTTCACAAGAGAGAAGTGGTTTCTTTGAATGCATGTGAGTGTTTCATTTTGGTATGTCAATATGTACATAGTGAGGGCTCGGACAGTGTTTATGTGTGCATTACCGCCTCATTGGTTCTTTTCCAGAAAATAGCCATTACAAAAATGGCAGTTACAGGAGGGGCTAGATAGCTGGTTACTGACTGGATGTAAACATACAGCTGACCGCTGTTAGCGCTCTGAAGAATCGGGATCCAAATCACGCTAATCACCACCAAAATAACAGTCACTATCCTGGAAAACAAATGGACATGCATTTTATGATCATCTTCAGTTTCAACCACATCTTAATATGGACAATGAAAGTCATTATATTAATGATATAAAAGTTAAGTTCTACTACAAAATTCTAAATCCTATTAGACCCTATTAGTAATATTTGCAGATTAATTTCTATTAATCACTATTATTCGGCTATTAGTCTTCTTCGTTTGTCTAGTTCAATAAATAAGTATTTGTGGTTTTATTTCCATTTAAATAGATCTCAACTCAATGACAGGACATAAATATGAGCTAATCTAAATTATTAATCTACCCCTTGATGTCTAGCTCACACTGCATTTTTGAGGCTATGAATCATCTGCTACATTCTTTCATGTAATTGCTTTTGAATAAAAAAACACGATGTTGGATCTTAGACAACAAGTAACCTTTATGCGTTACACAATGATTAATGATTTGAAATAGGCGAAACAATTCCGTGCATGAAATGAATACAAACACAGTCATAAACACCTGCCAACCAGCAGCAGCTCCTTCTCACTAGCACCTCTTCGATACTTCTTCCAGATGTCCATGGTGAAGAGGGTGCTACTGCTGTTAAAGATGGAGGTCAGTGATGACATTAAAGCAGCCATCATTACAGCTATCATTAACCCCCTGAGGCCTGGAACACACATGTGTACAAACATTGCATCATTTATGCTAAAAGGACCATGACACTGACTACGCATCTGGTAAAGTACGTGTTAACAATTCAAACATATACACAATTTGAAAAAACTAAAAGTGATCCTGATTACCGTTGGGCATAAGCTCGATGACCAGTTTTGGAAAAGCAATGTTGGAACAGCCCACCTCAGCACCGCACACCTTTACGCACTCTTCAGGGTCCACACAAGCCACTGTGTCTGAGGGAAAAAAAAGATGCAATGACGTAGTTTATAAATGATATTTTCATATATATATATACACTGGTGGCCAAAATTATTAGAATACTAGTATTTTCAGTATTACGGCAGCCATATCACCCTGCAGCCCAAGACTGGTTCCCCACTGAAGCTAAGCAGGGTTGAGCTGGTCAGTACCTGGATGGGAGACCTCCTGGGAAAACTTGTGCTGCTGTTGGAGAGGTGCAGGAGGCCTGGGGGGGTCCTGTGCCAGTCTGTGTGGGGGCTATACAGTCAAAAAGCACCATCTTTCTAGTTGTCGTTGACCTGAGGATGAGACGTCTGTTCTCTGTATCAGGTGGCCGGTGTCCCCAGGTGTCCCCCTGGCCAATCTGGCCCAATCTGGTGTAAATCCTCTATGACTCTCTCTCCTCTCCACCTGTAGCTGGTGTGCGGTGAGCGCATCACATTGACTCTCTTGATCTATGACTCTCTCTCCTCTCCACCTGTAGCTGGTGTGTGGTGTGTGGTGAGCGACTTGACTCTATGACTCTCTCTCCTCTCCACCTGTAGCTGGTGTGACTCTCTCTCTCCTCTCCACCTGTAGCTGGTGTGTGGTGAGCGCATACACTTGATGACTCTATGACTCTCTCTCCTCTCCACCTGTAGCTGGTGTGTGGTGAGCGCATACATGATGACTCTATGACTCTCTCTCCTCTCCACCTGTCTGGTGTCTCACCTGTAGCTGTGTGTGGTGAGCGCATACACTTGATTGACTCTATGACTCTCTCTCCTCTCCACCTGTAGCTGGTGTGTGGTGAGCGCACTGGCGCCATTGTCCTGTGGCAGCCGTCGCATCATCCAAGTGGATGCTGCACACTTGGTGGTGGTTGAGGAGAGCCCCCCCCACATGATTGTAAAGCACTTTGGGTGTACAACAATACACAATAAAGCTCTATATAAATGCATCATTCAGTCAGTCAGTAATTTCTACCTATTACTATAGTGTGTCAGTAGGAATTATCAGTTTACATTTCCAAACATTCATTTTGTCACGAATTGTAATAATCTAGAGGGATTTTTGTTTGCACAAGGAGTCTGACAACAGCCAGTGCTCCACACAGAGATCTGATCTGATCCTCATCCAGTCTGTCTGGAATGACACGAAGAAACAGAAGAAACCCAGAAGAACTGTGGCAACGTCTCCAAGATGCTTCAAGAAGGCCTGTTTATTTATCTGCATGTTTTATGATCATTAACCATCAGAAAACTATGAACATGCAAATTTACTTTACAATTATTGAAATATTAATTTAAAATCTCAGGTAAATACTTTAGGTCAAAGGAGGTCAGCTTCCAAAATCATTTGCGAACCCCTGGCCTATAATAATAGTGATAATAATGCGATTTAAAAAATAACTGATAATAAATAATAAGTGACAATTATAAACAAATGAAATAGTAACTATATATATTTAAAAAATAACTGATATTGGTTTATAATGTTCTATAATAAGCACTTGACAATAAATACAAACTTGATTTAAAACAAATCATTCATGAAAATCAGTCAACAGGTTTCAAATAGTAGGACATTTTGAATATGAGGACATTTTGGACACACAAATCAGCTATATCTATATCAAACTATCAAATGTATCAAGCAGAAGCTGTAGTTAAGTGTCTGAATTGTATAAAACATTGCTACACTGTAAAAAATAATCATGGGTCTTGTAATTTTCATTTTAAAAATCAAGGTGATAATTAAAATTAGTGAATATATTGCATTAAAGAAATTGTGATTCAGTGTTGAATAGAAAATATTGAGGACTTTTTAGTAATAAAACCAAGAGATGTGTTTTCCTCATTTTTTAAAGGAAGCTTCAGCAGTTTTGAGGCTTGAATTGAGGAACTGATTAAACAACAACAACAACAAAAAATAAAAATAAGGTAAGAATGCTACCTATTTATTTTAAGAGAAAGCTCAAATTTAGAGGTGATTGTATTCCCAGCATGCTTTGCATATGGCTGGATATGGAGAGTACATTTTGAAATCAAATGCTATTGTATGTGTTTTTGAGTGAAGGGAAGCATCTATTAATGTTTAATGTTCAGTTATGTCTTACATTTGAAAGAGTTTCTGTTTCATTGAAGTTTCCATTGTGCAGAGCAATCTTTACCATTGTGCAGAAGAGTAGAGCTTATGGTTATGGATACTACTCATATAAGGCTTTAAGCCTTGTTCAATGAGCAGTAGCTTTGCTCGTGCTAGTGCTAGTGCAGTACTTTCCAGTATTTCTCAAGTATTTTCCTACTTGAGCTGTTTGGCTGTATACAGTCTTAAATGTACAAAATAACTCAAAGTAAAATACAAACAGGCCTCACTCAAAATCACAGCCTTTTGAGAATCAACTTAAAATAAATTAGCACAATTCACAAATTATATTAAATTAATTGTGTCATAGATTAATTAATTTGGGGTATTTTACATGATTTATTCAGGTAGATTACATTTAAAAAAACAAGCCTGAAAAACTACTCAAAAATATTAAGTGTAATATTGTTACCATAATTTTTTTTAAGTAAATAGCCCGTTCCATTTTTTATAGTTGAAAATAAAAAATGTACATTAATGCAAATGGACTCAAAATAAAGTTCTTGTGGTAGCTTCCATGTGTGACACCTAGCACCAGGAGTCCATTTAAGTGTCTGCCTACTTATACAGAGTCAGAGGGAAGGAAATAGGCGGTGTTTGTTTCACTTTCTTTGGTTTCCTGCAACTTTTTTCTTCCCGGATGCCCCGCCCAAACCCACGTAACTGTTGACTCGACAGTCTGCACGCCGCGTCACCGGCGCTCATGCCACCAGACATCCAGCCTCTTCCTCTTTCCAGCTCCACAGAAGTAGGGCAAAGTAACACAAAGCCCCACAGGACTTTACTGGACAACAAACTCAGGACATTATTTATATCGGGAGACGTGGAAGAAAGTTTTGTTTAACTTGCAACACTCTGGTGAACAATCCGGAAGTGTGTTTTTCTCGTCGGCGTCGGAGGTTCCCAGGGTTCGCGTTTTTGTGGAAGACCCTAAACTCGGATCCAGTCGGTTTGACTGCTGTCTGTTGCGCGCGTGTGTGTGTATCTGCCCCTCCCGGTCAGGTGACTGAGGTGTGTCTAATCACTAGAGCCTGTGGAGATGCTTTGTTCTATTATACCGGTGTTGGTTAACTGAAAGATGATCTCCGGCTCAGCGGTCGACTGCGTCCTGTACTGAACTAGGACTCTGCTCGGGGAAACATGATCCATTAACATATGAGAAACAATATCGCCTTTATGTTTATGAAAAAACGAGCTTTTGGGTGCGTAAGTTATTGCTGAGTCGCTTTTTGACAACAAAAAAAATCGATTGAATCGCCAGGTCTCACTTTACCATGGGAACCCTCTACCTTGATCGCAAAAGGAGTTTTTTTTAGTAGTTAACAAACTTAACGAAGAGTTTTTTTAAAATACTTTTCTGGGATTATAGTGAGACGTAAATAATAACTACGAGAAGAAATAAGAATCCGCTTTAATTCGGTTTGAGTGTGGAAACGCTATGGCTCTCTCTCAGGTTCAGTGTCTTGATGACAATCACGTGAACTGGCGTCTGAACGAATCCAAACCGGAGTTCTTTTACAGCGAGGATCAGCGGCTCGCTGTCGAAGCGCTTATTACGAAAGGACGCGACGCGTTTGACGCCCATGTGAAAGAGCACGAGCTGCGTCCTTTTCTGTCGGAACCTGAACTCGAGTGGTTGCGTCGGAACATCGAAGATTATAAACCCGGTTCTGAGCATCATAAACCAGATGGTACGACCGAGGTAGAGGACGGTGCGATTTCACTGCAGTATTGGCCGGACCGCTCTGATACCTCCATACCGAATCTGGACCTCGGATGGCCAGACTGCAATTCCTACCGCGGAGTGACGCGCGTCAGTGTGTTCACGCAACCGCCAGTGGACGGACAGACGACGCATATAAAAGAGGTTGTGAGAAAGGCCATCGCGCAAGCACAGAAGGTGGGTAAACTAGAGAAACTTGAAAGCACGATTTTATGGTCAGTCAGCCACAGAAACACCGTTCACTCTCAATAAGAACCGTTCTTACCCGGTTCTTTATGTAGGCTATGCTGTGGCTTTCAGAAGGACAACCTTTGAGAAGTATGGCGCAAAATCGGGAACGCAACCCAGTTTTCCTTTTCTTTTAGTGCAGTTAGGGAAACGTCAATTATTTTAACCACGATATTTCGTTTCACATTTGTGGTATGTAAAACTATAGACTACTAAATTGTTAAACAATGACAGCGTTCAGTTGCACGTCCAAAACTTTACAGACAAACGCTGAAGCAGCCGACGGTTGCTATGGTTACAGTAGGTGAAAGTGATTTCTGTTCTCTGATTTTGACTAACTTGTATTTGTGGTTACAGAAACCACAACTATCTATGTTTGAAACGTTCTTGGAAAATATTTCTGAACTTATGGAAAATGAATATTAATTTCTACAAACGCAACAATCTTAATCACACTGTTAATTGACTGAATGCAATTGTTAAATAACCATTTAACAAGTGACATAATGAATCATTACTGCTTTAAAATGTAAGATTAAAATTCAACTGTTAAAGTGTAAAATGAGATACCAAATCATGAGAGAGTAAATGTTGTATATTATCTGAGTATTAAACATTTGTAATCATTCCAAAAAATATTATCCATTAAAATGAACATAATTCAGAGATAATTGTCCACACGAGGGAGCCTCGGGATAGCAAATCATTAATAAGACCTGAAAATGGTTCAATAAAATTGACTTAAAAAAATGCATATCAATTAATTATATTTCCATAAGGTTTAATAAAGTCCAATGTAATTAGTATGCAAAAACTGTAATCTTCTAGAGACCTATAGACCATTGTGTGTTTTTTTTATCTTAATTTTAATGTTATTGACAATATATTATTCAAGTTGTCAGACATATATGTCTGACTGAATATGGGACACTATATTATTTATATATTTGTATAGTAATCCTTATATAAAAACTCATAATTTACTTGAAAAAAGACAACCATTGTATGACTACATGATCTACATAAGTGCTTGGATCTCGAAGCGATGATCGGCTCAAGTTAATTGTTCTACATTCTGTCATTGCCAACGCTTCGGTGACAGGACTTTGAAATAACAATCAGGAAAAACAATAAAAGGCATGACTTGCACCGCATCCTGCTCACCAATTTCGTCCAATCGCCATGATTTGTATTTAATTTTTTTCTTAATTAGAATGCTTTGTGAAAGGAATTTTTGTAAAGTTAAAATAGAATTTACTTTTCATCTCGGAAGAGAGATTGCGCCTATTTGACAGTCGAGAAACAATATTGATTCGCTAAGATCAAAAGTGGGAGGGTCTTGTTCGCAGTGATCTGCACCCCGAGGACAATCTGAAACAAGCCAATTAGAGCTCAGCCTCAAGTCACATGCATTTCAAAAGTTTACAGACCTAATTAGACACCCATTAGTCCGGCGCCCCGCGCACACACAAACAAAATACAGTTTAGATGTTTTTATTTTTAAGACGTGCTAACATGATTACCAGTCGAATAGTACGACTAATCAATGCAATTTCGTGATTAATTTTCAATATATATTTAACTTATTTTTAAACATGTTGAAGTCGGCTTCTTCCCTGGCTAACTTGATGGGGCGGCGCCCCCTATTGACCAGCCGCCACTGGTTTCTTCAGAATAGTTATAAGTACAAAGAACAATAATAAAGTTTAATTGTGGACCTCAAAAAGTTCTCCTTTCACTGTAAATTTTTTTTGTTCAAAAGTGTTAAACTATTTTAAGTTGCTAAGTCATAATCATGGCTTGTCTCTTTAATATTTGTTAGTCTTTAGTATGCTAAATACTCCTCTTACATTACATAAAGTTATAATTGTATCAGTAATAATCAATGACAACATCAGTGGGGTGTTATGGCTCTAAGCAAAAGAGCGTATGTATGTCAACACACACTATTCAAAACAACTCTTCTCCTAGAAGCTGATTAATTTTTAAAATGATAACCTGGAATTGTTGGGAAAGAAATGAGTTCAGCAGAAAATAAACCAAACATGTAAAATGTCCAAATAGCCATCACGTTTCACAATCGTACTGTTTCCAACTGACTCATTTGTCTTGTTATAACTTGCTTGAATCAAGCATTTCGGCCTGTGACACATACCAGCAGACATTCCCTTCCTCCCCCTCTCTTTAAGACACACACACTCAAATACTCAATCAAAGAGATTCCTTTTTCTAAAGACATTTCACACAATGAGAGCTTACAACGAGATATGGGTCTTAATAGGTGTAGTACAACAAATTAAGGTTGTGTAGGAGTTGTTTTGTGTCATCATGTTGTCTTATAAATAAAGGGAACATATTCCATACTTAGAAAAGAATTGGAATTGGACCTTTTTTGTATAATCAGTTGTACACAGAGAAATAATACAAAACCATTTGTGTTTTTGCAGATGATTGCTGTGGTAATGGATGTTTTCACAGATGTTGACATTTTCAAGGATCTAATAGAGACTGGATTTAAAAAGAAAGTTGCTATATACATTATTATAGATTTTGCATCTATACAGCACTTCCTACATATGTGTGAGAGAGCCAATATGCACAGAGGACACCTCAATGTGAGTAGAAGACATGCATTAATGTCGGTTTTGTAGACTTTTCTTAAAATTATAACATGTAGTTTGTGTGTGTTAGTGTATGAATAACAATGTGTGTTTGTAGCATCTTCGGGTGCGATGCATCAGGGGTGCCGAATTCTTTACCCGCTCTGCTCAGAAGGTGCATGGCTCTTTGAGTCAGAAATTCATGTTTGTGGATGGAGACCGTGCTTTGTCCGGATCATACAGGTTTGTTTTGTGTGCTTAAATGTGTGAATGTACATATACATGAGTTTGTTTTTAAAATGCAAGCCAGTCACACTAGACTGTAAGGAAGCTTGTTAGTAAAAACGGCCGTAATGGAGATAAAGAAAATATCTGAAAACTGTTATGAAAATGAATGTTAAAAATACAAATATGACATGAAGCCATGAACACATGATTAGATGTTATATTATGATGCAGCAATGTTATTAAAAAAAGAAGCATCTAAAAAAGAATAGCTGACTTTATGCCAATAAACTGAAACCCCTTCTATGATACTTCTTATGAAATTAATCAGATAACTTGGATACATAACATAAACGTAACATTACAACTTGTATCTGTACAAAAGGATGCATATGCCAGTGAACTTTATCCGCCCTATAGAGAGAGAAAGAGAGCTCCCGTTGTGATGCGCTTTCAACAATGCTGAAACACGGTTAAGGACGTAATTTACTACAGATTTCACATCCTATAAAGTACACATTATAATGCTATTTTTATGAAATTCCAGTGAACTTTAGAGTCCGTGTAAAGTCAATTCTGAGAATTGTTTGTAAACCCATTATAACTGTTAGAAATGCATTGCTGAAGCATGTTACAAAGACTGAACTATATAGTACTTAATTGTGGAGTTAGACCGTTAAACAGTTTTTCACTCTTTTCGTGATCAGGATTTTTTTGGGCGGGGCTAAATCAGGACTCGATGACGCAATCGAGTCACCGAGCACGGCCCCTTTCCCAACACTATAGATGTGTTCGTCTTGAAGCAGCTCTGCAGACCGACCGGTGTGTTACATCAAAGTACAGTGAGAGTTACAGAGAGAAGATGCTCCTTATGCTTACAAATCGCTCTCGCGGTACTTTGATGTCATACACTGATCGTTCTGCAGCGCTGCTTCAAGTCGAACACACCTAACAACTAGAGCACATTAACATCATTGGTTCACGGCTCAATCGCGAGTTACTGTTATTACCGTTAGTTACTACAGCCTACAGTTTGTTAGCTAGCTATGCCTTCGTCACATAAATGCATAATACCTGATTGCGATCATTTACAAAACAGGTTTCAGAGCCGCCCGTGGACACGCCCCCATCGGACACGCCCAGCCAGGTTGAGAGCCGAGTGGACACGCCCCATCGGACACTTAGCGTTTTTTTCCTGTCCGCTTACTTGCCGCTTATTTTAGCAGTCAAATTTGGCTGGGTGGTTAATAACCAATATCCGTCAATATCGGGCATTGCATTTGAGCAGGAAACTAAACACTGGTAATATGCAGCACATTCAGCATGTAAATAAATGTTAATATCCCAATGCATCCTATATTAGATTAATCAGATATGTATGTAGCTAACCTAGACATCACTACATGACATCAAGGCAAAGCTTCTCTCTCTTCTCTATACTTTAAACCGCATGCTGTTGCAAGCTAAACAATCAGAGCTCAGGGTGCTGCCAAAAGTGCTGCTATAACCAATCAGAATTTTTTTCCCACGATAATCGTTTTCATGATCGATCATCGCTGTCACTCTGTTGCACATCCCTACCTAATAAACCAATCATGAAATGCCAGAATATCAAAAGAAAAGGGAAGTGTGAACATAAAAAAGCTGGGGGAGTGAGCTATTGTCACACAACTGAAAATAACATGCCATCACCTCAACAGTGGTGGTAATACTCTCTTAAGATATTTTGATTTGCTAGTTTAAATGACAATTTATATGATTGTGCTGTTATTTGTTTATACTCCTTTCTGACTTACGGCATCTTTGTTTCAGTTTTACATGGACAGCTTCTCGTTTCGACCGCAACATCATTACAGTCCTGACGGGACAGGCTGTTGAAACTTTTGACAAGCAGTTCCGTGAACTGTACTTGAACTCTCGTGGGGTCAATCTAACCAAGATCCCATTGACGGACCCTCCGGAGCCTGACCCTGCCCCAATCGCTGTTCCTCCCCCTGTTCCTGTAACTGTTGCAAGAATACGAATTAACCCCAAATATGCAATGCTTAATATAGATTCAACAAGCAAAGCCTCTTCAGACAAGGCTAGGGCCAAGAACAGTAACTCCAAACATCCTATGGTCCTGATTCCCAAACCTCAACGGGAGTTGAAAGAAGAACCGAAATTGCACCCAGGACTTGAAGGTCTGCTAAAGGCAGATCTCATTCGCTACTTACCCACCTGGCCTGAGCCAGACCCACCCAGGGATGTTATTGGGTTTATTAATATCCGTGATACAAGCAAGCCAACGCAGGTGCATTTAATGCGCTCGCAAATGTTCGAAACATCTCAAGCAATACGTTTTAAAGACCCTTTCACTGCCCCACCTGAGGAACCTTTACCAGATAAGGCAAGTCCTCATTCTAAAACGACACAATCGTCTAAAACAGATACTGTAGATGCAAATGTTCAATCGAGCACCCAAACTCAGCCAGAGACTGAGTCTAACAATTCACTTCAAGATACACCAGCCAAATCATCCCATTCGCCAAGCTCTCTGATCCAGCAAGAAGAACCCCAACCCAACCCTCCTCCACAAGAGCAGCAGTCCAACCCTGAACCAACAGAAGTCAAACAGACTTTACAAATGCCTGTGCCCAAGCCACGCACCCTTCAGTTGGTGGTTAATAAACCAGAGGGCTCTGGAGACGCAGAGGTCACTTTAGTCAGAAGGGACGGAAACCAGACAACGGATGCAAACATGGACACTTGCGACAACGATGCTGACAGCACCGCTGTTATCTGTGCACATTCATTAAAGGATAAAGATGAGAATTGCACAACGTCAGATGAATACAATGAATGGACTGACTCTGACAGTAGTGACAAACTCCCTAACGGAAGGTTAACGGGTTCTGGTCGTGTTGGGGACCACAGCCCTGATGCACTTAACGTGATGGCCCGTTTCTCTCAATCCATGCTGGACTTGCGATCGGATGATGTCGAACAAAACACTGCTGAGAAAAATCTACTGAACATGCAGAACAGAGATAAAACAAAGGTAGGTTGGACTTTGATTTAGTGTGACTGAATGTGAAAGTGCTTTTTTCAGATTTGGCTCTTCACTCCACCAGTCTATAAACCTGGGAGTGTCTCAAGTAGATGAAAAGAAGCCAGGTGTGTGTGTGCTATGGAATGCACAAGGGCGTGCCGGTGTGTGTGTTCCTGGATTCTGTTGACGTTTCCATCACGCCTGAACCTGTATTAAGTGCTAAAACACATGCATGGGGGTAGTGGGTGGGAGAAGGATAAAATGTAAATGAAGCTTCGTAGCAGGCGAGAGTTGGAATATAGCATGTTATTAAGGTTTGTCAGATCCTCATTTTGGTGGGATTTCCCATTGGAAAAGTAATCTACATGTGGCTCTGACTAAAATGTTTGAGGTGTCAGGAAATTTTGTTTAGGAATAAACAATATATCAGCTATATACTGTATCTACATACTTTTTAAAAATTTAATTAATATTGTACATGTATTGGCCATTATCAGATTTTTTAATTGTGCTTGCTAAATTATTACAAATTGCAAAATTATTTAAATTCTGCTCAAATCTCAAAATGTTTAGATGTTACGAATTTAGGTAGTTAATTTTAACATACAGTATAAATGTATGCTAAATTTGTAGCATCTAAAATGTTGTTTAAAACATTTTTAATTTATTTAAATATTTCTTTTTTAATAACAATTATTCATTGTTTATCAGTGAACAGATTTTTGGACAGAATTTTAATGCTGGATATTTAAAATCCAAGCTTTTATTGCATAGTTTTTTACAGTCCCACTTTATATTAGGTGGCCTTAACTACTAAATACTTGCATAAAAAATAAGTACATGTACTTATTGTGTTCATATTGTTTTGTAAAATACTTGAGGTTAGAGACAGGTTTTGTGGTATGAGTAGGGTTAAAGATGGGTGTAAGGGATGGGTCAACAGTGCAAATATAAAAGTAATTTCAGATTAAATTGCATGCATGCATTTTTTTTTTATATATAAGTACAATGTAAAAGCATGTATGTACATAATAAGTGCATTGTATCAAAGGATTCATCTAAATGTAAGTACATAAGGCCACCTAATATAAAGTTCTTACAAATCTTTGCCTATAATGCCTCAGTTTAGCCTTGTCTCATGCTATTTCCATTATGTCTAATGTTTGAAAATGCTTCAATTAAGTATTATGTGTAGTATTAATATTTATTTGGGTATAATACCCTGCTTAAGGCTGTAGCTGTTTTTTGTGTATTTGCTGATGTAGAATAGTGTAGTCCACTTTGGACCTGCAACAAAACCAGCTACCATTTACCAAAAAACAGCTTGACTACTTTAAGATGGTATGACCCAATTTTCTATAGGTATAGGCTTAAAAGGTGACAAAGTTTGCACAAAAGATGACATGGCACTGAATTTTTGCAGCACTTGCGGATACAGCAGCTGGAGCGTGTGTAGTACCTGGGTAGAGTGCCCTGCTGATCATGCCAGGTAGGATGATGAAGATCATGGGAAGCATCTTGAGATAGCTGGCAAAGATTGACGCCCCTTTGGCGTGACTCAGATTCTTGGCTGACAGAGACCTCTGCACAATCACCTGCCAAGATACAGATCAACCAGCATTACTTTTTGTTTTCTGAGTTCATCAAATTCATCAGAACAGTTTATAGTTTGTTGAAACATTTGAAATCATGCCTTAATGTGTTTTTATGCTTTTATCTTTATCACATACGCCTTCCTCCCTTTCAGCTTTACCAGATGGTTTCCAGATCACCAGTCGAGACACTTGTGGCCGGGCCAAAGTGGTGATTGCTAAACCTTAGATTTTTCCATAGACCTCCTAAAAGCAGCGGTCATGTGATCGGGGGCCACAGGTACTGGCAGGGGAAGGCATATGCTAACATCTCCTCAAATGGATCAGGTCAGCAAAATCTAAACCGCTCCGGCCGGTCCCCTAGAAGACAAAGAACCGCCTATACGATACTGCGAACCGGCCAAATGCATGCTCAGCGGCTCATGCACTCTCAATCACTCTCTCCCGCTCATCAGGCTTCTCAAACAAAGTCTCCATCTCCTCGTAGACGGGTTGAGACTCGTATGCCATTAGGAATCTCTTTATCTAAACTCGCCAGCTTCAAACACCTCAGGGGGAAGGTTCCAGTGAACACTTTTGCTTTGGGGGATAACTTGTTGACACAGAGGCACAATGAAAATTAACTGATTTATGGTGGCTTTCTTTCAGAAAATAATCAACAACTTTGTATTGAGTACAAAGGCATGAATGTGCAATGATGTAGCCACCAGTCTCCACTGATAAAGACTTTTCTACTGGAGTTCAACTGGATCTTTAAACTGGACCGTGGCAAGCAAAACTTGTTATAAGTAGCCTTACTCTTGACGTGCCTTTATTGTGTAATCTGGACTAGTGCAAACATTTGGTGGTGGTTTGTGACCATGGTGATGGCGATTTCACATTCACCCCTGTTGTTGACTAATAATCGTCTCAGCTTGTGAGAAAAGGATGCTGAAAAGGTTAAGGTACAGTACAAACTGACAGAGTTCATTTTAAAGCCTGCGTTTGTCCATCTCTGTTTTATCTGAGGAGATCAGACTGTCTCAAGGCCTGTTCACACCAAGATGAATGTTTGTTGTGATTGAACATTTTTATGTTAATCGCTTCAGACTGATACAAACATTTGCATGTTGTCAGTGTTCAATGTTAAAGGTTTTTTATTCGTCACATACTAAATTATACAGAATATAATACGCAGTGAAATTTAAGTCAGGTCAGGTCTGCTCAATGGACAGTGCAATTAAATGTAACCCAACACAAGAGAATACATAAATATAGGTATAAAAAATATACAAGAACTAAATAAGAATTAAGAAGAATAGAATGTGCAATAAAATAAAATGTGCAGGACAGTATACTGTGGACTTAATAAATAATAATATAAGCAGCAGGGATGTGCAAGAAGAATGTGCAAACAGGTTGTACAGGGCATATACATAGCAGCAATATGGATGATGGAGAATAATTAATATCTTACTGATTATTATATGGAGTCATGTTGAGGTATACATTTCAGTTTGTTAAAATATCCAGGTCTAGGTCTTGGTCAGAATATTTTGAATAGAAACAGTGAAATAAGCTGGGTATTTCAGTTTTTCCATAAGCGCCACCTACTGACAGAAAGTTAATTTGTATTTTGTTTCAGCCTGTCTGTCGTTTTTTTTTGAGAAAGTCAGACCAGACTTTTGTGCCGATCATTATTGGTGTGAACCGGCCTTTAGAATTACCCTTTGAGTTGGAGTCTAGACCAAACCTTCCAAGATCCAGACCAAGACCCCTAAGACCTGGACCTAAACTCAGACCAAGACCTATTTTAACAAATTGACACTTACTCAGAAAAACACAGAATTTATTGCAGCACTGAGACACTTTGTGCAGTGTTGAATTGACCGTGGTCATGACTGAGACACTTAGCCAAGACCCAGATCAAGTTTTGAGCCCCCATCCGGAAGACACAAGTAATAAGACCTAGACCTATCCCACATTTATTGGGTCTTGAGGAGACTCCAACTCAGACAGTATTTCCAGGAATTTAATAATGTTCTCCTTTGGTATTTTTTTTGTTCTGTTTAATGCCTGCTAATGAGGTTTGGAAATATATGCTTTAATATATATGTGTGTGTGTGTCTTTTAAGATGTGATGTGCACTGTACATTATATAAGGAAAGTGTTACAATTTTAGTTATTGCAAATACAGTCTTCTATCATTTTCCACCCTTATCATTTTTGATGCTAGTCTGCACACAATGATTTTCACAGTTTCTGTGAGAATATACTTGAATCATTTGGAGAGGTTTTAGTGAAGCAGGACTCAATATTGATTTTAGTTGACGCAAATCATTTGCATCAAATTACAAGGTCTACCTGAATTAGGTCTAATTGTGGAAAGATATTCGGACTTGGTAGATCATTTTACCCCTGTCTCTAAAACTGCAGCCTTTGCATTGTCAAGTGATATGTTAAATATATTCTAGAAGAATACAACTCATAATTCAAAATACATTCGCAACACTGTCCTTTATGCAAAGCTTTTTTACACTGTGTTGTGAAAACCAGGGTAGCCTTGTTATCCATTTTTGAGAGTAAGTGTGTGTGTTGAAGCATACCTGATCGGTGCACCAGTACCATGTTGCAAGAATGGTCAATCCCAGTGTCATGCCTGGCCAGGGTAGATCTCCATGCACAGGGTCTCTGAACAGGTGCATGGCGTCAGGCCTGGGCAGGTGACATGTCGTGTTTGGGATGATCTTAGACGGCACAGCTTTCAAATACGCACTCTCCAGGTTACTGTAGCCTCCAATCTTATTGAATGCTGTAACGTACATAAATACATATCAGCTAAATCTACTACTTTATGGGTAATGTGTAGAGGTTTAGCATTATTTTTTATTTTTTTTTTTGTAGTAGCATCAAACTGACATGGTGTCAAAACGGAATGTACATTTTGAATTGATTGCAATTAAAATATTAAAATGTCTTGAATTTAAAAACTTTAGACTTGTGTATTTGTCACTTTTGTTTGCTTGTATCTGTGTGCATTGTTTTCTTTAATTTTAGGTTATTTAGCAACTTGGAGAAAGTAATCTCTAAAGGTTTTTAAGACATTAATGGGGATTTTTCCCCAGCTTTGCTGGTTTTAATGTGTCCTAGCCAGACGTGGTTTAAGCCTCTCTGTTTTACTTTTTTCTGGTCATGAACAGCTGTATTACAGGATATTTTATTTGTTGCTTGGTTTCTATTTCTGTGACCACCACAGTGAAATCTGCTCCAAATTATACCTCATATCCTGTGGAAAGACAAATTCCAGATGATGAAGATAAAAGGTTTGACCATAATGTGTATAGCACCTTGAGAATGCATTTAAAGCTTGTTCGCATTGAATATTCACATTTGGAGAATATTCTAAATATAATGCATTTATCCAATAGATTTTTTATTTGTGTATATTTAATTTGAGTTTTAGGTTACCTGGCAAATTTGTGTTTTCCTTAAGATTTTTTTTTATTTATTTTAGTCCATGATTAATTGATTTATTTATTTGAACAATATTTATCTATTTAGAAAAAAAAAAAAAAAAAAATATATATATATATATATATACTGTATATATAAAACCAGATGTAATTATCTCATTTATTTTATTATTATCATTAATAGGCAGTTTTACATATATATATATATACAGTATAATCATTTTGCTTATATCGGCAGACCACCAGAGGCAAGTCAAGGGTGAGACTTAGGATTTCTTGAAATGCAATGAATGAATGTAAACCACATAACCCGGAAAATGCCTGCCAAACACTTTCAAGATGTACTTACTTCCTCAGTGACAGTTGACATGAGATCACTGCCAGAGGAGAATAAAAGAAGAGAACAGAGATCGACTGACCTGTAATGGTTAGGATGATTGCTCCAATGATCATGACGAAGGTCTGAAGAGTGTCGGTGTAGATAACCGCAGCCAAGCCACCTGTTGAAACAGAGGACTAAATGGGTATTGCTCAATTCTCTCATGATGATTTAATGTGATTTGAGTCAACGGGGTCAAGTCTGAATCAGCACTTTGTAGACAGAGGAGTGAATACAGTGACAGAAGTACTGCGGATTAAAGTATCATGCAATTATGCTGGAATCAGTCATGTAGACCATAATTACTACTGCAGAAATTAACTGATACTGAACCACTGGGCTTCGATGAGAAAGTTTAAACAAGTAAACATTTAGTAGCAGCTTTTACCCAAATAACTGGTCAATGATTGGTACTACTCAAACCCGTGGTTAAGTGGTTCGCTCGAGGACTCTTCTAGTTTATAATTTACACTATCCACATCTCCAACAAGGAACATTCCTGTTTCAAGCCCTGAGCTTTAACCATTACGCCATCCCATCCAGCTATACAGTATTACAGTGCAAAAGGAAGACCACAATCGATTATTACATTTGCTTGCTCGGCTGTAAATCTGTGAGCAACACGGTGAGACATCAAAAGCGGTGCTTTGTCACGCTACACTGCTGCTTGTTGGAAAAAAAGCTTGTTTACTGCAAATACTAATTATAAGTTATAAGCTCACTACTGAACAAATGTAGTGGTACCACTTTACAAGAAGTATCATGAGCACTTATTAATCTAGTTGATTAAGTTACAAATATACTTTTGTTCATTGTTGATTAGTCTATTATTGAACATTTTTATGAACAAATGTTAATTTATAGTTGAAACATTAGCCTAAATTAACAAATGTGCAAAAGGTATGCTTATGGTTATTTTATAATGCCTAATGCATATATAGACCCTGACATGTAAAAGTTTGGGGTTGGAAAGTTTTTTTTTATATATATAAAATAAAAAAAGAATAAGGATACTTCCATTTATCAAGGATGCAAGGATTCGATTTATCAAAAATGAGAGTAAAGACATTCACAACTGTCAGTTTCAAAGAAATGCTGTTCTTTTTATCAACTTATTATACAGTAATCATTTTTCAAGAGTCCTGAAAAAAGTAGCTCTGTTTTCACACAAACATTGTTAACATTGATAATAATTAGAGATATCTCGTGAGCAGGAGGATCATGTGACACTGAATACTGGAGTAATTGATGTTGACAATTCAGCTTTGCAATCAGAAGAATAAAGTACACTTCAAAATATAGTAAAATAGAAAACTGCTCTTTTAAATTGTAATTATATTCCACAATAAGACAATTTTGATTAAAATAATACAGGACTGGTGAGCATAAAAACAGCAAAAACATTAATAAAACTTACCGAGCTCAAACGTTTGAACAGTATATATACAAAACACATACATACACATACACACCTGCAATAGTGTAGAGGGCAGTGACCACCAACATGAGCACAGTGGAGAGGTAGAGATTCCAGCCCAAACAAACCTGGACAAACAGGGCTCCAGAGTACAGATCTGTCTGTGAACGATACAGAGTTTGAGATCAGGTCGCTGTGTTTCAGTTATTCTGCATTTGATTATCAAAATAACTTCTTTGTCGCCAATTTGTGTTTGTCCTAAAATGACTTGGAAAACAGAATAGTTAAGAGTACAGTATATACAGTACAGTAGCTATACAATTAATGTTGGCAATATAGCTTTAGATCAGTTGGTCTTGGAAGAAGTTACAATTAAAGTTATTCCGATTGGTGGCAGTATTTTCTGATTTGCTGCTCAAGAAACATTTCTTATTATTATCATTGCTGATAACAGTTTAAAAATGATTTTTTGATTCATAGAAAGTTCAAAAGAACAACATTTATTTAAAAATAGAACATTATAAATGTCTTTTGATCACATTAACATGTTCTTGCTGAATTAGTATTAATTTCGTACAAATATCTTACTCAGCACAAACTTTTAGTTTTTCCCACTTATAACATCTAACACTTTTATGACGAATAATGTTTTTGTTTTTTACGTGACAAAGTTTAATACCTAGCATCACGGTTTGTTAGTAAGCCAACAAGGGAGCATGCGCGTTTGCGTGTAAGTGTTTTTGTGTGTCTGCAGTGAGAAACAGATGTTGAAACAAAGCTAAACTATTTCTCTTTCACAACTTCAAATTCCTTAGGTACAGAAACATGCCAGCGCAGCAATATAGGTCTCAATAAATGAAGCCTTTGTAGATTAATGCTTGACTTTTGCCTTTGTGTGAATATATGTGAATTAAATGGCAAACAAAAAAACATTGTATGAAACATCATGAATGTATGTGTTTTCATGCTCACTGAGATCTTGGTAAACACAGACAGCATCAGACTGAGAGCTGACAAGTACATGCGAATCCGCTCGCCTCCAAACCGCCGACCCAGATACTCTGGCATTGTGACAATCTGTGAGAGAGAGACAGGACGTGCAGAGAGAATGGCACGAACCAAGCAAATTAATAAGCAAATCTGGGAAAGTAGCACATGTGGTGAGAAAGAAAGAGACTGTGAGTCTATGGTGCATGTGGCTGCGTGAAACATAAGTTCTCAATTATTAATTCACAGATTAAATAGCTAACTTGGCACTTCAGTATAAGCGCTGGTTTGGTGCATGTCTAAAACTCACCCCAGAAGACACATAAACTGGGACAAAGACCCAGGCAAGAGCCAACAGGACATAAGTTGCCTAACAGAGAGAGAAAGTATATTACCGCACTGCAGAAAATCTGTTTGTTTTTCAGTGAAGCGCATTTAAACAAGATCAATCCATATAAGAAGCATATCTGCATGAGATAATATGCGTGCTTTGAATACAGAAGCCGCAAACAGACAATTAAGGCACATCTGACTATAAATGTTTTGCTTGTAAAGTGTATTTGTTGAATCTTGTTGTATATTTCTTTATACTTGCACA
Source organism: Ptychobarbus kaznakovi (assembly GCA_027422405.1). Classification (NCBI taxonomy): domain Eukaryota; kingdom Metazoa; phylum Chordata; class Actinopteri; order Cypriniformes; family Cyprinidae; genus Ptychobarbus; species Ptychobarbus kaznakovi. Next base: position 21,171,260 of record CM049799.1, on the reverse strand, counting down.
TGTTTGAACCTCGGTGTGCAAATAGACACTACAATTAGTCATTTCATATTTTTATTTTAAATTTGTGTCTCTGTCACTAATTGTGAACATAAAAATAAATGGGAATTATTACACAAATGTTTTTCTTTGTGTCAGTTTTTGGCAAATTGCATTGAAAGCAATGTGGGTCTTTTTTTTCTTCTTCTTTTAGCACAACGAAGGTTTAAATAAATGTAATTTCTATGATATTGAGCAGAATGTCGTGACAAGCAGTCACCGAAAAATTGAAGTGTGCAAATACTTTTTAGTTCTAGTATATCATGACTATAAATGCGTGTAAATAATTTCCACCTACTTTAACTTAAAAAGTTCAGTTGCTGCCTTACATTTTTTTGGAAGTCATTTCAACTTGAATTATCTTGAACTTGAATTATTTATTATTTAATTGTTCAAGTTTTTTTTTTTTTTTTACTTCACTTACATAAAACTATTATATATATATATATTTAGACAAGTACAAGTAAAAAAATAAAAATAAAAAGAAAGTATGCCAGCACATACTTTGAAAAACAAATTGAGGTCTTATTTACATAGCGCTTTTGTTCCTCAGGTTCATTTTTCTTGTTGTAAGGTTTTGAGAAATGGCAGACTAGACAAAAGACTGACAGAAAGGATCAGCAGTCTAGACAAAAACCAAGAATAGGATACTCTGGCACCCATAATTCCGGTTTAAAGACAGAAGCTGGTCCTCTTTCTCCCTCTAGTGCTGATCAAATGCAGGTGCATCTACATGAAGTTTTATAAGTGTTTGAAATAATTCCCAATAACGAACTGTGACTAATACATATTTTGCATTTGTTACAAATAAATGCAATAAGGAAATTGTAAAAGAGGTATTAAAAATGATGTCACTCACATTCCACTCAAATCCAGCTACAGCAATCCCCCCCGCTGCTCCTGTCCCAGCCAGACCGATGAACAATCCTGAACCCTCACTGCTGGCAAACAGAGATGCACCAATCTGCATCCATTCATGCCACATATTAGTACAGTTCTCTACATAAAACATCTAGATTAACAACAGAGCATCAGACTTCATTTCTGCAGGCTAGTTGACCTGAAACATCAGGCAGTGTCTGCAGTGCGTCATGCATGCTATCAATCAACATTGTTTTAATTCTTCTATTAATTATTATACATGTCTAATGTGTATACTAATTTTACACAGGCCTAAATTTGTATGACCTCATTTTAATTGAGATACTACATGGAGTTGTAATCCTGTAAAAAAATGTCATTCTGCATGACTTATTGAAGGAATTGCAAAAAGAGGAAAATTATTGGTGTTGGTGAAAATGGTAAAAAAGGTGACTTGTACAGCTCCTAAAATATATGTTTTTTCCCTATATGTGTATCAGAAAACCACTAGTTAAAAAAAAAAATGCTTATTTTATTTTATTTTAAATTGCCGTTGCCAGGAAACGCTTGTTTTGTTTACTGTGTTGAGACTTGCTGAAATCACGTTTGGTCTCGTACTGTATCGCGTCTCTTGTCAGTGTCAGCGCTTGCTTGGCCATTTGTTGTGATAAACAGGAAAGTGTATTCAGCTGAATTCAAATAGTGATTTGTTAGACGGGTTTAAAAAGGTTAATATACCTGCGGCAGCCGTCGTGTGAAGCCCTCCTCGCGTGAAGACTGAAGAGTGTAAAGACCATCGACTCTACCGTGCGACTCCATCGGACAGGACACCGGCAAGGGATATAAGTATCGCTTTTTATTTATCCTCTTTCGTACTGCTTGTTTCACTTCTGTTTTAGTTTTTATAACCAATTCTTACTATGTAAAGAAGAAGTATACTTAGGCCTTTAGTGTTATGTTAGAATCATTTTTATACTCATACCTTTTCTTTGTTTTTAGCTTTATTTTTTGTATTCATTTAAATGTTTAGTTTTTTAAATGTTGTTGTATGCATTTGTCAATTTTATTTAATTTCTGTATTTTCTTAAATGTGTATATATAATATTTATAGTTTTAACCTTTAATTTTAGTTACTTTTTCTTATTTGTAAGTCGCTTTGGATAAAAGCGTCTGCTAAATGACTAAAAGTAAAGTAAAAGTAAATTCCGAATTATACATAACAATATGCATAAAAAATAATGAACACTAATTGTGATGTCTTATTATTTGGTCTGTCTGTTGCATTAATCAGCGACTCTCTATCTGCATGAACTGTGCACAATCATATTGTTCAGCATGAGCTGAGATATTAAAGCCCATCTTTGCTTTAGTGGAAGCTGGACATTTCTTTTGTAGAGTTCACTTGATAAATAATTTGCTTAGTGATCTGATTTGATAAGTGCAAAATGTTCATAATGCATAATGCTTTATTATATATTTTGTTCAGTCTCTTTTGGTTGATTTATAGCTTTTACTTTCTGTGGTTTGACTTTTGGACCTCAACACATACATTTTGACCCAAAATGCGGATTTTGAAAATAAGTAATGAACATGTTTTTTATTTTTCTATTACCTATTTTAAAACAAGAAGCTACATTTTACAACATTATTCATAAAACACTTGCCTTGAGATCAACCTTTGTAGTATTTTATATTACTGCACTACCTAAAATTAAAGTGTTTTTTAGGTAGCAATTTGTTTGTAATAAAAGAAAACAAGCAGGTAAAACAACAACAACAAAAACTCTGTTTTCATTTCATTGTTTCTTTGTTTTTTGTTTGTTAGTTAAAAAAGAAACTGATTATTTGTCATTGTATCTGCTCATTATTAGTCTATTTTTAGGCTTTAACTATACTAAACCAAAGTCGATTATTGTTATTTTAAAGTAGTTTTTTAACATAAACAACATCAGATAAAATTACAAATAATCTGTTTATTTAAACAAGATTAATAAATGTAATTTTATCTGCTCATTATCAGGCATTAATTATAGCCATAAAGTGTAAAAAAAATATATATATTTCTTTAGTTGGGTCAGTTTACAGTAATTATCACTCACCGGCCACCAAGCCATGTCTCTGCCAGCCAGAAAATATCCACTTAGTGTGTTTCGACTCACTCTGCAAGATGACTGAAACACACACACACACACACACACACACACACACACACACACACACACACACACACACACACACACACACACACACACACACACACACACACACACACACACACACACACACACACACACACACACACACACACACACACACACACACACACACACACACACAACAATTTATCCAAAACTAAAATGAGTTAGAACTAAGAGTTGTATTTCTCACTCTAACATCGCAGATAATGATTGAACAGTGTTCAATTTGAAATAGTCTCTATTTCCACAGTTTACATCCACGTTTTTACAGAAAATTGAGATTTATGTTTCAAACATATAAACACTGTGAGAACAGAAAATTATTCAACTCTTATTTAAATAATAATTATTATCTACGATCATACAAACACACAATTATTCAAATACATTAATGCACCTCACCCATATTCCAACAGCGACGTTCAATAAGAAATATGCTCCGATTACAATGATATCAGATACGCTGAAAGACTGGGAAAGGGCGAAAAATTTAGTGGTAGAGTTAGACGCCATGTCCTGCCTTCACACACACCACACACAGACTAAGACAACAAGACAAGGAGGACAGAAAGACACAAGGCGTTCCGGTCAGTCAGCTCTGTGTGTGAATTGATCATTAAACACATCAGTTTAATGAAGCAAACTTGCACCTACATGAGAACAACAACAAGGCAGATGAAACACATCCCTGAAGACACACAAACCCTGCTGCTTGCAGTGGGTTGAGACGTACACACGCACCTGCACATAGACACAAACACTCATGTCTACACACACATCCATGCATACATGCTTAATCGAATAATCAGAGCATTTAGACGTGTGATCTAACTAACCTAATGTGACTGACAGAGTCTAAAAAACATCCCTAGACACACTTAACAAAGTGAATCATTTACTTAAACACGCACTCGTGCTACCCATTAACTCACGCACATGCTCTAACCATTAGCATCAATCTTACACATGGACATAAGTATACTCACCAGCGATATCTTTAGTATTAACTGGGGTCACATCGGGTGCACTTTATTTTACAGTGTGACAGGAGTGTTTGCAACCTAATTTCCTGGAAATACAACACTATTCACCCAAGATTAAGTACATTTTTGGAGTTAATTCTTTTTCATTCATATTGGTATGTTCTGCTACGTGTTCAGTAAGCTTTTTAGTCCATATTGAGAAATACATTTTGATGAATAAATAATGTCTTTGTATATTGTGATATTTTGGACTTGGCAGAATTAAATTATGATGGCGTATATAATATTTTGTCTCCCATTTGAGTTATTTATTACTTTAATACTTATTTATTTTATTCTCTGGCACTGAAAAATTTAGGACTTTTTATATATTTGTCTCTTAAGTCTCTTATGCTCAACAGCATTTATTTGGTCAAAAAATACAGTAAAAATAGTAATACTGTGAAATAGTATTGTGATTTAAATAACTGTTTTTCATTATTATTTTAACATAAACATGAATTTTCATAAGTCAATACAACACTGGTTTGTTGCTCAAGAAGCATCTCTTATTATTAATGTTTTTGTGAAAGCCATTTGTCAGTTTTTGTGTATTTTTTATGAACATACAGTTAAAAAGACCATCATTTATCTTCAATAGATTTATTTTGTAACAATGTGAAAGTCTTTTGGTCAATTTGATAATTTGATGCACCCTTGCTGAATTTCTTTAAAAAAAGAAGCGATTTTAGCATCTTTTGCTAAAGGTGATTAATATGGTATTAAAAGATAAAGTTTGAGACAGTGAATATGACCCTGATTTTCATTATGACATACTGTGACCATTTATCATGAATATAATGCAACAAATCTAGCACCCATTACTATAATGCATACTATATATTATTTAAATTACAACAAAGATTGCACAATTTCACAATTAATTATATAGAAAAAGCAAGTCACACACTGAATGAATTAAACATGGCATTTTAAAGAAGACTGAAATTGTGCATTGAAAATCTTGTTGTGCATTAATGCATAATCTTTGCACTATAGTAATGATAATCTAATGAAGATCTGCATTATGAATATTAAAATGGCAAAAATAATATCTAATAATAATAAAATAATATTCATAAAATAATAATAAAAAAGTTTTCTGGATGCATTATGGTACATTGCACTGAAAATAGAAGAGATCCCTTGCTGTATCTCTGTCCTTTTCCTGGATATTTACCTTCGGAAGAGTTTAGTTCCAGCACAGTCAACACACCTGCTGAATTTGTTGGTTCAGTTGTGTTTAATTAGAGTTGCAGGAAGGTAGATCTCCAGCAGTAAACTGTAGGTGAAATAGTGATTCATGTTCTGAGTGATAAACACAAATGTAGCAGATCCAGGAGCAGGGAGCGAACAGGGAACTGGTAGGAGAGGAATCTCCCTGCAGTTCATTTGGATAACAAGTTTTACCTCGGAAATAACAGAGTATAAATTTAGCCACCGCAGTCCTTAAAACTGACAGTGCAAAATAAGTAAAGAACGGCCAATTACCCACTGACTGATGTTGGTTAGAATGGAGCCCAAATTAGACATCTGCCCTGGTTTTGCTGACACCCTTATAGGGAGTAATGTATCGTATCACACACTTTGAATTGTAAGATTGTCACCAAAATTATGGCTGAAATGGCAGATATAGAGAATGGGAGCGGTTAAATTATATGATAATAATCAGTATGGCTATCAGTGTCTGAGGGCCACCAGTGAGATTTAAAGGAACAGCTCACACATTATTCCCCAAAATTAAATTACAATTATGTGAAAAACACAAGAAAACCCTATACAGAATTTTGAGGTCTTTTCCATAAAATTAAGGTATATTTTGACCAGGAACTATGCTCCAAAAAAGATGCTTTGTGTGCTGCAATTGTTTTTCTGAAGCCATGCAGTACATTTTTGGACCATGTGGTGGACAGCATAAAAAAGCAGCATGAACATTGCAGAATATTCAATATAAGAAAGAAGGTCAGATATTCATATAACAGTCTGATATTTCCCCTATTTCTTGTGCCTTTGGCTAAGCATGTACGGTCAGTATCTACCCTGCTAAAATCTGTCCTGTGACCTTTCTCCTCAAAAACATGCTCGCTCACACACACACAGAAACACACACAAATACAACACACACTGCTTTCCTCCTTTTTAATCTGTCAGGCTCATGGGAAAGGGTCTATTTAGTCACGCCCCCTGATTGATGCAGCACCATCAATTTAACCAAGCAGTCTCTCTCTCTCTCTCTCTCTCTCTCTCTCTCTCTCTCTCTCTCTCTCTCTCTCTCTCTCTCTTACACACACACATGCTATGGCAAGCTGTCTTATCATTTATTTCATTTAATTTATTTTTACGTTACTAATATTTCAATTTCATTGATGAGTTTTTACGGCAATCCGTGTTTTAGGTGTATTACGGTAAGGAAAGCCCTAGCCCATGTCCTGAATGAGTTACGGGACTTCCCGTGTCTTCCGGGTGCGAATACAAGACGATCGGCATCAGGGCCGTTTCTAGTCATTTTGACGCCCTAGGCGAAATCCCTATTACACATACCCCCCCCCCCCCCATCCAACTACCACACCCAAACAAGATAATTAAGATTACATATAAAATAACACAAAACTGATTATGTAAACACTAAAATCTTAAATAACAACTGTCATAGTAACGACACTAATTTGTGGAAATTCAGTGCATTGTGAGTTCCACAAATCTGAACGCAGTAGGCCTATTTGTAAATTGACTGTTAAGATAAAACATGTTTCACATTATCTGTGATACATTACATCACTTGCTAAGAAATTGTTATCACACATAAATTAAGTTTATTATATTTGTATTTGGATACATGTTTAGATATTATTAATGATGTTATTAATGAATCATGTTTAGATATTATTTAGATATATTTTTTAATTGGTTGTAAAAGTTTTATATGGGAATATTACACGGCACACTGAACCTTTAACAATGCATTGGCGCAAAAACGCACACCTTTTAGACCAGTTTCACATGAAACATGATTCCTTGACTGCCACAAATACTGCCTTAACAAAATACTGATTTTATGCACTTTTTATGAACCAATATTTGAAATTACCCTTTGAACTTGCATGACAAAAAAAAGCCTTACCTTGCCAAAACACTGACAGAACCCATTGATCTCATGGCATTTTTTAGCACTCCAAATGCAAACTTTATATGCAACAATCAGAGGCAACAATTGACAGCACTCTAGCCCAATGATGTTGGAGGATCCAGTGGGGGTGGCAATCATGTCCGTACCACTCTTGATCACAACCCTGTTCAAATGTAGTGGCAGTACGTGCACTCATTGGCGCCCCCTCCAGCTGGTGGCGCTCTAGGCGACCGCCTAGCTTGCCTATGCCTTGAAACGGTACTGATCGGCATAAATGGAAGGATCAGAGAAAATGTAGATCATATATGTAGATAATTTTTTGACCATTTTGAATCTGATCGGGACAAAGTAGTCAGTGAAGGAGATGCCTTTACAGACACAGAAACATCTCTGTGTCATGGATAGACCAATAACCCGTCGATCTGAATGTGTGTGTTTGTGCGTGTGCATGTGTGCGTGATTTTCATAAGTGTATATGTGTGTGTGTGTGTGTGTGTGTGTGTGTGTGTGTGTGTGTGTGTGTGGCCTAGCATAGAACATAGCGTTAAACACAGCGCCTTGAGTGTAAGAAAGGTGCATTACAAATAAAATGTATTATTATTATATATAGCCTGTATGTGTGTCTGTCTGTTCTGTTTATTGGATGCAATTTTAATTATTCATAATTATGTATAGGTGAAAGAATATGACAGCTGAATGTATTTAGCTTGAAAACGCACTACTTTGATAAAAATGCATTTTTCTCATTTTTTTGTCCAAAATGTTGTATTTCTGATGAAACCTATCTGCATTCAAGTGGTGATAAAACATGAACACATGAAGATAGAAAAGTTTTTTTATTTTTATTTTTAAAAGCAGAGGCTTGGTTCTTTATTTTGATATATAATATGTCCATATATTCATAGCATAACATATTCTGAGGGCTGTCAAATTTAGGTAAAATCATCAAAAATGCTGGCGGGGAAAGAGTTAAAGAAGAAATTCAGGGGAACTATTATCATAATTTAAATAAATGATTGCAATTTAAAAAATTCCAATGTATTGTTATTAAACCTTTCTGTTGTGTTGAAGTTTTTGGGGTACCATTGTGCTAAGAGTAGCGCTCTTAGTAAGGTTGTGGGTGGCTAAATGAAAGTATACAGTAACTTGATTCTATGAACCATGATGGGCTAATGCCAGTGACGATGAATTATTTACTTGTTTATTTAATTTGTATGTTATATAATTTAGCATTGATTTTAACTGCACTGGCTACCAGTTCCAGCTCGCATCAAGTTCAAGACACTGATGCTTGCATATAGAACAACCACAGGCTCAGCACCCTGCCTACTTCCACTCACTATTACGAATCTACATCCCCTCCAGAAGTCTGAGATCTGCTAGTGAGCGACGCCTCGTGGTACCATCACAGAGAGGCTCAAAATCACTCTCCAGAACATTCTCGTTCACCGTTCCTGGCTGCTGGAATGATCTTCCCACCCCCATCCGGAATGCTGGATCCCTGTCAATCTTCAAGCAACAACTGAAAACTCATCTCTTTCAACACTACTTGACTTCATCATAAACGTAAAATAAAAAAGACTTCTTATTTGTCTTTATCTTTCTCTCCTTCCCATGCTAGCTTGTATTTATTTGAACAATGCCTAAGACTTGGTGTTAGGGGCACTTCCTCTGTCTGTTTGCCTCTTCAAGATTAATTGCTTTATGTATTCCCCAATTGTAAGTCGCTTTGGATAAAAGTGTCTGCAAAATGACTAAATGTAAATGTAAATGTTAACTGAAAAAGATTAATTAGTTTCAGGGCCACAGTTATTTTAGTTGGAACATTAATCACAAGAGTTCACCACGACACGTGTGTGGTGCTTCTGATGGAGGAACCTGCATTCTGACTTAGAACATCCATCTCACTTAGTTCATCATCTGTATTCTGGTTCAAATAAATAAAGCTGAGCAAAACATTGCAAGTCATCTTCTCTGTCGAAATCTTCAGACATGTTTATGAAGACTGTTTTATGTACAGTATGCATCTTCCTCTGCTTGTAAACAAGGCACAGCTCATCCTGGTTCTGTGTCAGAACGAATATCTGTCAGTTGAATAAAGTCGTTATTTTTGTTTTCTCTGCGCACATAATGGTGTCCTTACAACCTTTCTGAGCCTTGAACATGGCAGTTGCATGCATTGCTGTCTATGGAGTTTCAGAAAGCTCACAGATTTCATCAAAAAATATCACATATTTTATCTTATATAAATATTTGTTCCAAAGATGATCAAAGGTCTTACAGGTTTGGAACGACATGATGGTGCGTAATTAATTACATAATTGTCATATTTGGGTGAATTATCACTTTAAATGTTGTAGTTTTTCTCATAGGCCTACTATGTAAATAGAAAGATGTATGTTAGAAAATAGTGTGCATTCCGGTAAAGCTAATATATATATATATATATATATATATATATATATTATAGTCACTAGTGTTATTTAACTAAACAAATGTAAATTAACAAAATCGATACTAGTTAGTTTTAAAGAGTTAATGTTAAATCGGCTTGCCATACGTACACAGACACACACACACACACACACACACACACACACACACACACATGCACACATGAGAAAGCGACAGCGGATTACAACCTCCAGCGGCCGCGCGCACATCTGCCTGGATGTTTACGTAATATATACGGTGTCTCTATGAACTTCGGGTCAAAGAGACGCCTTCCGTTTTGATTTATAGAGCATCTGCTATTTTTGTAGCAATACAACCATGTCACCGTGCGTAAATACGCGCAAGGTTTCCGCGTCGTCTCTTTAACCTGAAAACGTTTGGATTCTGTCACCTCGGCAGTCGGCACGCAATAACGCCGTTTTTCGTCGTTAGGGACTGCGTGGACTCCACTGGGCATGTAAACACCCTTTACGCGTCTAGCACGTCTCTGCGCACTCGACCTTTTTACGATGTACGGCGAGGATGCGCTGGCGTTAACGGCACCGTTATGGTCGCCTGGTCCCCTGAAGATGCGCTGGATGTAGAAGTATAGCCATGACTGCATGTGTGAGAGAGGGTGCTTGAGTGTGTGATTGAACAGGATGGGAAAAGAACAGGAACTCTTGCAGGCGGTGAAGACGGAGGATCTGATTACCGTCCAGCGGCTCCTCCAGAGACCCAAACAGGGCAAAGCGAGTGAGTATCACACCCACCGATCTTTAAATGTCTCATCACACCCTTCACACACCCCCTTGCTATAGCAGAGCTTCAATGATCACATAAGCACACATGGCTTTGGAATTATTGATATTGAATGGCGAAACACTTGGCTTTGGTGAAATAAATAAATGTTTCATTAACAATTTCGTGCGTTTCCCCATCAGTTTCCTCGTAAGAGCATGTGGATCAAATTAATGTGTAGGCCTAAGGCATAGTAGCGTCGCTGGGTAACGAGAACCGGTTCTTTTTTAGAACGGCTTCAATTTTTAAAACATTACAACCACGTTATTTTAATTACGTTCACGAACGGTTCTCTGTAGAGCATTGTCCGCCGATTTCCGCTGAGCACCATAGAAGCGTTCTAAACGAACGACTCTTATCAGCCCTTTTCCTTTTACTGAATCACGCCAGTTTCGTCCGAATGACCCCAGAGTGAGTCGGGTCTTCTTTTAGTAAAAATCAGCCCAGATATCGACATTCGTTCATTATAACGCAAGCGTTCCACTTGTGTCGCGTCGCTAAGTGTAGATGGGTTGTCAATACTTGATGCTCGCTGTGTGTGACGGCATGAAAGTGGCGGGCCGCGCCAAATCCGCTTTGATGTCCAGATGAGCGCGCGCTCGGATATGGCAGGTGGCTCAAGATCTCTAAAGATTAAAGAGATGAAGTATTGAAGGAAACATGTGCAGATGGATATTGTCATTTTACATTTATGGTCCATTAGATGCTATGTCTACCTGTTCATAATATATCAATTTATGCTGTTTATGTATACCGTCTTATTGTTTTTACTTTATGTCAATGGTAGGCTGCCTGTTATTCAATATTAGATGTTGTTCCTATTTGATTTAACTAGCTGTCCTTCAAATGAGATAGATAGATAGATAGATAGATAGATAGATAGATAGATAGATAGATAGATAGATAGATAGATAGATACTAGATAGATAGATAGGATAGATAGAGACCATCTTGTTGTCCTTGTTGAGAAGCACGAGGCTCGTGAAGGGAACAGGGATTATATTAGTGAAAAGCGCCAGATGTCAGAGTGATAAAGTGTGTGAGTACATGAGAGAGAGAGAGAGAGAGAGAGAGTGAGAGAGGCCACTCACTCACTTGGGCGCCTGTCCATTATGACGTGTAAAGGGGCGTTCATTCTGTCAGAGGTTGCCAGGTCACATTAGTGTTGGTCTTAATTATGAGCATGGCTCGACCATGCGTTTGTGGTTGGAGAGATTAAATTAAAAAAAAATGCTCAGAAAGAATGCAAGTTTGTAAACACCTCTCTTAAAGGAATAGTTCACCCAAAAATGAAAAATTACTCTGGCTGTCCAAGATATAGATGAGTTTGTTCCTGGAACAGATTTAAAGAAATGTAGCATTACATCACTTGCTCACCAATAAATCCTCTGCAGTGAATGGGTGCCATCAGAATGAGAGTACAAATAACTGATAAAAAACATCATAACAATCCACAAGTAATCCACACCACTCCAGTCCATTAGTTCATGTCTTGTGAAATTAAAAGCTTTGTTTGTAAGAAACAAATCCATCACTAAGGCATTTTTTTTTACTTTAAATAGTTGCTTCTGTCTAAAACATCCATAATAGTCCTCTATTGATCTCTTCGGTGTAAAAGTTGTCTCGTCTTAATCAGGAGATATATATATAAACCTTGATCAAGCACTGTTTAATACAAGTACGTTGGTCAATTTTGATGTTAGAGGACAAGAGGGCATGGACTTTTTCACTGGATAAGCATTATTATGGGTTATGGACTCGCCAGAAGTGACAGTTTAAAGTTAAAATGCCTTATTTATGGAATTGTTTCTTACAAACACACAACTTCTCACTTCATAAGACATTAATTGATGGACTGGAGTGGTGTGGATTACTTGTGGATTGATGTTTTAATCAGCTGACTCTCAGTCTGACGGCACCCATTTACTGTAGAGGATTCATTGTTTAGTGATGTAATGCTAAATTTCTCCAAATCTGATGCAGAATTTTAATCTCCAAATTTTGGAGAAACAAACAAACTCATCAACAACTTGTAAGGCCCGTTCACACCAAGGAATATAGAAATAACGATGAAGTTATAGTTTTAAATTTTTTTTTGAAAATGTGAAATAAACGAAAGGAATAGCACCACCACAGCACATAACTGCAGTGCATGCTTATAATAAAGAGAACATGATTGTGTATTGCTGTGGACACTAATATAGTCGTAATATTGTAATAGTTATCATTCTTAAAAGAACAGGTCTTCAGAGTACAAGTGAATATTTTACACGGCAAGCAAAACAGGCTGTCATTGCTGTCTCAACCCAGAATGAGGATGCAGATAGTATGTGACTGTTTTGATAGGTCAAAAATTATGCTCGTCTGGAATAGAGTTTCCTCTCATTTATACAATAAATAGTGTCCTGCACATTCAGCGACTGTTGCACAAGATCAGGCACACAAACCCAAACATACGTGCACACATGTCTATAATTGAAATGCAATTACCACTTCCAGTGACGGGTAACATCCCAGGTGGTGAGAGATGCATCTCCTGCTATGGTGGGGGTGGTGGGGGGGGGGGGTGGCCTGAAATGAAAGCAGGCCATTCTGTGTGTGTATGTGTGTGTGTGTGTGTGTGAGAGAGAGAGCTTTTTACAATAATAGCTATATTGAAGATGCCCTTCTTTCTTTTGTGTTGGTAAAAAAAACATTCATTTTATTCTGTTGCATTTTTAGGCACTATAATTTTTAGAAAAAGAGAGGACTGAAATTTGTATGTATACCTGTAATTTGTCAAAATGATAGAAAAGTATAGAGTGCAGGACACAATCCACCATGGAGTAAATATAAGACACTTATAGAAGATATTTTAAGAGAGAAGTCACTATTTTTCTCTCTTGGCATGGTAAAAGCGAGAATCAGCTGGTGTGTCAATGTCAGACTGCATGCATACGTTCTGTGATGGTTGCTAAACCCTTGCTAACACCTTTACATCAATGTCCAATATGTTCTACGCTGCTGTAGTAGTTAGGTTATACCAGAGATGTTGATGTTCCTGTCTCAGATCATCTCTCAAGAGACTCATAAACAAAATTGTATGTTCTCTGAAGGTTTATTACATGACATCCTTGAACTTTCTCTTCCTTGACCTTTGTTTGATAGCACCTCCCTTGCACCTCCCCTGAAACTGCAACATAAAAAAGAAACTTGGTACAAAACTTTCTGTTTTGAATGGTTTTGCTAAATGAGATCTAGTTTATAATATGTAATATCTCTATATTAGTCTTTGATTTGAACAATTTAAATTGCCGAACCGAGAAAAAATAAATAAGTGATGGTGTTTAAGGAAGTGGTTATTGGCTTTTGCAAATATTAATATTTAATAAGTAAGCTGGGGAAGAAATACATTCCTTTTACATTAGATGCCTGAGCTGGAAATGATGTCACATCCAAGTTGACTGTGTTCCAGTACACCAGTGTTAATTTTGGCAGGCATTTTTGATTTAGTCTTAGTCTTAGTCTTGAGATGAAAATGCTTAATAGTCTTAGTCACATTTTAGTCATTTAAGTCTTTCATAGTTTTAGTCTAGTCGACGAAAAGTCATTGCATTTTTGTCAACTTTTAGTCATTACTCTTAGTCAAACTGCAGTTACCAACATTTATTTTGGCAGCTATTTTATATGTAGTATTCAAACAAAAATAGTCATACATTCTTCTCTCTTTAGACCAAATCAATTAAGCTTATGAGAAATTTTAATCAAGGATTGAATTTTGCAAAACTGGAATACATTTTCATGTTTTGGTAGAAATACAAATTAAACTCATTTTTCAGATACAGTATGTTTAATTAAGTATACATTTATTTAACATCTTTTGTTGGTTAACATTGATGACACAGATAATTAGGAATGCTGTCCCTTTAAGATGGAATGTATGCATGTAATACTTACATTCTGTTTTCACCCACCTGTTTACGTTCACTTAAGCCATAACCGACTGTATTTACGAGAGATACTCTGACTCTACACGATAGACATTTGGACTGCTGTGTGTGTATTTGAGCAGTGAGCACTGAGAACCGATCGCGCGCCGTATGAGAACTGAAGAAGTGGAGCGTGCGTGAGAGAGAGAACTTCTATCAGCACGATTCCGCCTATCGTGCTTTCACTAATTTGAAGTTAATCGACCCTATCCCTAACCCTTCAGGTGCTGAGGCCATTGTTTCAGATCGCTAGTTCGTGTTTTGGTAGCCTATTCGTCCACTGCGGCTGCCATACTGAGACTAGATATGCAAATGCCCCTTATCCAATGACAGTGATGCACATTTTGAAAGACAAGACAGTTAACTCAGCCTGTAGGATGTATTTTGAATGTCCGGTAGTCCTCAAATAACATTTTAGTCCCGTCTCGTCTTGTTAAAGAAGACGCGTCATAAATTTCGTCATACTTTTTATCATCAGATATTAGTTTTAGCTCGTCAACGTCTCTAGTCGTTAACGAATATTTTTCGTTGTAGTCTTCGTTGACGAAATTAACACTGCAGTACACAAGTGGGAAAAGTGGCATCAACTATTAATACCAGTTGAAAAACGTTTGCACAGATAATGCTGAAGTATCATGTCCAAAAGCTAGAAGTTAAAGTACTGTGTGCACTGCTGAGTTTAGTGAGACACAGACACACAGAAGTGCTAATAAACAATATATTACTACTGTTTCACATTTGCTGATGTGCTGAGCATTTTAGATTCCGAACTCATGGTTGTTGCATTCATAGATATGTATAGATACCCCATTGGACCACTCCAGACATGTAGATGTGGCCGCCATATTGGAACGCTCAACTTGACGTCATTCAACATACTACAGGTTCACACAGAGCCCTTGAGCTGTTCTATGCAGGATTGTGGCATCTTTAAAATATTCAGTTATTACTATGGTGAATGACGTCAAGTTGACCATTACAATATGGCGAATGGCTTACATATAGCGGCCCATAGATACAGTCGCTAATGAGGCATCTACGTATACATATCTATGGTTGCATTCACTTTTCATTCGACTTGGGGGTTGGAACTTCTGGTATCCATGTACAAATCGAATGCACCTTTATAAGGATTGTAAATAGTTGTTAGTAATGATTAAGGCAGTAGTTGTGCTCATGATTCTGTTTAGCATTTACTTTTATGTTTGAGTGCTAATGAATGCTGTTTTATTTGAAGTCACCTTTACAGAGGTTAGTGCTTCTTGTAATCAATCCAAACCTTGCTCACATTGGGACATTATTTTTATGCTGAACAAATCTTCTACTCTAACAATTTTATTTGAAACATTGGTTATTTATGCTTTTTGTTATTTTGTGTTTTTAAGAATGAATAAATGTGCATATAATCGATCAAATATAAAGTATATTTAACTAATCATTTCTATGTGGATAAAATATTTTCATGCTTCCACATACCTTTTTACGTCCTAATTCCTCACCAGTACCTGAACATATTGATTTAGTAAAGCAGATGTCCATAGACCTCACAAAAGATTAAATTAATGCCTGTAAGAGTTATTATATATTAAGCATGTTGACTATTTCAAGAAACTCCTTTCTCTTGTTCTAGAGCAGTTAAATGTTGCTCTTACATGGGCAGTTAATCACTGATTGTTGACATCAGGGCACATAAAGCACCTGCTACTGTGATTAGCATATATAATAGGGCAGTAAGTAGCTTTCAGTTCAGTTTGAGCATGCTAAAATATGTTTGAATTACGCTGACTACATCACATACAGGAATGAATGCAATTTTTAAATGGCCAGATCAGGTGTGAATACTGTCACCTCATTAAATAACAAATAGTTGCATTTTGTGTGTGTAATAAAATGGCCTGGACAATATAAATCATAATTGATTTGGAGAATACAAACAATTCACTACTTCTCATGTTATTCCAAGTCTTTTATGAATGACAAGCCACCCACAGATTCATTCAAGCAGCAGAACAGATGGAAAGTAGGGAAACATCTAAGCGTTTCAGAAATGTTTGTTCTCAGCGGTGAATGATTCTACTAGAACAGGTTCACACGAGGTGGAACATTTGACCTATTTTTAGTATATTTCTGTCACTGATTTCATTTTCACATGTTTCCCAAAGGTATTAAGAGATAAAAGGAAAATCCAAGTGGACCAGATGTTTGATAAATTACCAGCTAACAGCATTTATATTGGTTTTAAATACTCATTTTTATATCTAGAATATGTGCTTGTCTGTATGTGTTTTCATCTATATAGTATTGTATTATAGCCATAAAATGAAGGGTGGATTATTACATCATAAAATACGACTGCGGAAAACTTGCTTGAGGCTAGCAGAGTATTAGTTTTCTGGAAATGTGAGTTTTATGACTGGTTATATGCACGAGTGTCACTTTAAGAAATGATGGGGACAGTTGAGATTCTGCTCCCAGGATGTTGTTGGATAGTGGATTGAATGTCAAGTATTCATCTGTCTCATGCCATGGTTTTCAACTGGGGGTCCACAGACCTGTGAGGGTCCGTAAAAGTACTGCATTGGGTCAGTGGACTATAATGTGAAAAAAAGTATTTTTTCATTATATATTTCAATGTTTGGTTCTAAATGCAGTTATGTAGTCTTTTATTTGAAAAATATATTTTTTACTGTATCTTATTGATTTAGTATATTTACAGTTGAACTTACTTATTATTGAAGTTATTAATATAAATATTATTAGTAAGAGACTCCTGAGTTTGAAAAAGTTGACATCCTTTGTTTCAGTGTTATCACTTTGTGTTTGAGGCCTTTTTTGTGATCTTTCTGCTTTAATCTGCTAAAATCACATTTGTACATCAGTGGATGCATATCAGGAGTGGCGGAACATTTATTTAAATTTTGTGTTGTGTTGTGATTTTTGTACAATAGATAGCGAGATGCAGGAGAAAAGCTGCTGCTTTCTGCTACTGCTACAACCTCATTGAGCACTCAGCAAAATATTACAAATAACAAATTCCAGCTCTGACTCACCATGCATAAGCAAAATTAAACCTAAGCTTGACAATTGGAAATGTTTCCTCTGTATCAGATAAATCCCTTTTGTGACAAATTGACATCTACTGTATGATTATGTGAAACAGGAGCAGGTATTGTGTTAAATATTTATAGATACTCAAACTTGAGTGATGTTTTTGGACTACAGTCATATTTCTTAACATGAGTGTACCTCATTCACATGTATCTGTTTTTCTGCAACCGTGCCTCCTCACAGGGCCTCATTTCTGCAGTGTGTGTGTGTGTGTGTGTGTGTGTGTGTGTGTGTGTGTGTGTGTGTGTGTGTGTGTGTGTGTGTGTGTGTGTGTGTGTGTGTGTGTGTGTGTGTGTGTGTGTGTGTGTGTGTGTGTGTGTGTGTGTGTGTGTGTGTGTGTGTGTGTGTGTGTGTGTGTGTTTTCTAGCCATCCTGTGTGGTGTGAGTAGGACATTCCCAAGCCAGCGAAAAGAAAATGCCAGAACACATCAGCTCAACCAGCCATGAACATCAATGCACTCTCAGAAAAAGGAAGAGGGAGGGAAAGATAGAGAAGGAAATACCATTTAGCTCACCCTAAAGGAGAATACACGCATCTTGCAGAACTTTATAGACAGGACTTTTTGTAAGTGTATCTCATATCAAAAAAGCATTACTGTAATTCTACTCAATGGAGACTAGTACATTTACATTATTTGTGTTTAACCCTCTGATGCATTGTGACTACTACAGATGTGTAGCTGTCGGAAATTATTTATTCTATATAAATGAAATTTAAATTATTATTTTTGTATTTTGAAGTTAATATCAGTGTTGTTATTGCTAACTAAAATTAAAGCTAAATCTATTAAAAATGCTTTCCTTAAAGGGATAGTTCACCCAAAATGAAAATTCTGTCATCATTTACTCACCCTCAAGTATTTCCAAACCTGTATGAATGTGTCTGTTCTGCTGAACACAAAGGAAGATATTCTGAAGAATGTGGGAAACAGAGCAGTTCTGGGGCACCATTGACTTTCATAGTATTTTTTATTTTCCTACTTTGGAAGTCAATGGTGCCCAAAACAGCCTGGTTACAAACTTTCTTCAAAATATCTTCCTTTGTGTTCAGCAGAACAAAGAAATTCATAGAGGTTTGGAAATACGTAAGTAAATGATGACAGAATTAAATTTTTGGGGTGAACTATCTCTTTAACTGACATAAAGCTTATATAAAATAATATATAAATATTACACGAAACTAAAATGGAATTAAATTAAGTGCAAATACTAAAATAAACTTAATTATTAATAAATAATAAAAAATAGCACTGATATGGTATGTGTTTTTATTAGTGTGGTTATTTAGTGGAAATAGTTGATAAGTTGTTGTAAGGCCACAGGTTATGAGTTAACCATGTTTATTCAAACATTTCCTGAGAACTTTTACGTTTTTTGGTCCCTTGAATGCTGTCTGACCTTGAAAAGTAGTTAAAATCAGAAGATGAAGCGAGATTGTTTAGCAGCAGTTGTATTACTTGCATCCAGCGAGAGTTATTAATGTTTTAATCCAGCTCTTTTCATGCATTCATAACTGTCAAATCTGTAAAACACAGTGCTAAAGTGGGTTTTACGATGGCTTCCTCAGTGGTGGTTTTGTCATGTCACTGTCAGATCTTGGCATTGTAAACTCGAGCTGATCCGTCCTCAGTTGCAGCTGACACTGATTGGTTGGGCCATAATTTTCCAGGACAAGGAGGTTTCATTGGACTTGAGGCCAAATGTGGAGCTGAGAATGTGGACGCTGAAGATTCATCTGTATGTACAAGGCCAAGTGTGTGCGGTGCTGCAGGACGAACCTGCGCTCTTAACAGGGCGACACAGATTCCTGCACAGGCCGGGCATGCCAAGCAGTCAAAACAAAAAGTGGTTCATACATTTAAAATGCAAAAACATATAATTTTTGTCTTCTATTGACTTGAGTTGTTCACTCCACTGTGACATTCTAGACACCACTGATATGTAGTAGACATTATTTGTTAAGTAAATTGTATGATTGATGATTGATTGATTGATTGATTGATTGATTGATTGATTGATTGATTGATTGATTGATTCTGTTAAATGTCATCATTACTTCATATACAACTGTGTATATCTCAAGGTTATTTCAGATAATTCTAGGTATATAAAATACTATAAATAACTGGTAACTCTGTAGGTATTCATTCATTCATTCATTCATTAAATCTAGTGCTGTCAAACGATTATTTGCAATTAATCGCATCCTAAATAAAAGTTTTTATTTACATAATATATCTGTGTGTACTGTGTTTATTTATTGTGTATGTATAAATACACACACATACAGTATCTATTTTGAAAATATTCACATGTATATATTTATATCCATATAGATCGTTATATATAAATATATTTAATATATAAACATAACATATTTTTCTTAAATATATACATGCGTGGGTGTGTATTTATATACATAATAAATATACACAGTAAACACACATACTATGTGAACAAAAACTTTTATTTTGGATGCGATTAATCGCGATTAATCGTTTGACAGCACTAATTAAATCTGTTAAAAAGTTATTTACAATACTACTGGGTGTACAAAAATTGTAGCTGTATTAATAATTTATTTATTTATTTATTAAATCTGTTACATCTCAAAGTTATTTCAAATACTACTGTGTATACAAAAATGGTAGCTGTATTAATTGATTTATTAAATCTGTTATATCTCAAAAGTTATTTCAAATACTTCTGATTATACAAAAAATGGTAGCTCTAGGTATTCATTCATTCAATATAAATCTCACAGTTGTTTCCAATACTAAAAAAATGGTAACTCTGGGATAACACAAGAGCTTGTGTGTTTTATGTAACCAGATGACATGTCACTTATTAAATGAGACCAACATTTTTCTCCCCCTTAAGTAACACTTTTTTAAAGAAATATATCTATTTTTTTTACTCACAAGTGCAAATGAAAACCTTTCCTTCCACATGTTGGGAGAAATAGAAGTATAGGAAAACAATGCATGCGTTTCCTTGCACAACAGTCAGCAGAGCAGTGTCTGACTAGTATGTGTATTCTAGCACCTGAAGCTGTTGATGTTAATGTGTAGTAAGATATTCCAGGGGTCGTGGAAGGTCAGCTGAAGTCTGGACATCGCAGGTTCTTGCTGCATTGAGCTGAGCTTGACAGGTCTTGTCTTGGAGATGAAAACAGAAGTAGGCATGCCTTCAGCGTGATGACTTGTGCTGGTTCTGCTTCTGTCGTTTCACAAAGCTGTTGCGGGTTTATTCAGGGCTTTGGAAAAGAACAATATCTGAAAATATGCATGTTATTTTCTTAAAGGAACAGTTCACACAAAATAAACCTTCTCTCACCATTCACTCATCCTAATGTTGTTCCAAACATGTATTTAAGTAAACATTTAAAGGAAAATTTCACCCCAAAATTGAATAAGTTGAAAATGTAATCACCCTCAGGCCAGTTTTTTTCACACCAATGGATCTTCTGCAGTAAATGGGTGCCGTCAGAATGAGAGTCCAAGCAGCTGATAAAAACATCACACAATAATCCACAAGTAACCTACACCACTCCAATCCATCAATCAATTAACATCCTTTGAATCGAAAGCTGCATGTTTGTAAGAAACAAATCCATCATTAAGACTTTTTTAACATCAAACCGACACTTCTGGCCAAATTACCAGTCATTGATCCATAATAATGCTTTCCATTTCCATTGAAATACAATATGTTGAACATTATAGTTGTTTTATATGTATTTAAAATTAAAAAAGCATGTATAAATAAATACAGAGACAAGAAATGTAAGAAATGACATTGTGATGATAGACTATGTGACATGCACAACATGGAGCGATGCACACAGAGGTGTGCGCTTTTTAGATTGGGTTTGTGTTGAAGAGCCACTAATAAGTCATTTATTCAGCATTGTCACTCTTGTTAACAAGTGTAAATGTCATCATCATCATACAGTATGTGTCTGAAGGATTGAAGTCTGTAAGGTAAAGCATGCGCTTACTGATATAAATCAATCAGTCTGCTGTTTTGGAACAACATGATAACATAATTTTCTGGTTTGGATTAAACTTTTCCATTAGATGCTGACTTCATGGGACTCATGAAGAAACGCCAACAAAACACCACATGAAAGCACTTCATCTCCTACAAACATAATTTCAACACAATTAATTTTGTCCTCAGCTTAAATTGTCTCTCAAAAAAACTCTGGCTTTAATAAGGATATTATAAATTATGATTCTTTAAGGAGAGTCCAAGCAAGAACACAGAGAGCATGTTTAAATAATCCGCACACAAAGGCTATACAAACAGGTGCTTCTCCATCTATTTTTATTTATATTTTAATATATTTCAAGAAGTCATTTATTCCTATGATGGCAAAGCATGAAATCATTCTAATATGCTGATTTGAATACATTCAATTAGAAACCAGTTATTTTAAATTGTAATAATTTTTCACATTATTATAGTTTTTACTATAGTTTTGATCAAATAAATACAGTATTGATGTGCATGAGAGACTTTTTTCAAATGAATACAATTTTAATTATTCCAAGTTTTTGACCTGTAGTGTATTCCATTTCATATTTCAAATAATGCTATACTTAAAATATTGTGATATTGCTTGTGAAATAGTATTTGAGGTCTAAGGCTTGAGGAAATAATTTGCTGATTGTTTTTCGCATCCTTGTTTCATGTTGTTCTCACAGCTGAGATGAACAGCTGGTTTTGTGTTTATGGGACAGTGTACATGCTTAAATACTGTTATTCATAAAACTAGTCAATCGAGTTTCCATGGCAATGCTGAGCATCTGTATTGGCTGAGACGAAAGCTGTGTGTCTGGGCATCAACATATTGCACATCCGTTTTTATCCTCTTAAGGCTTTGTGTCGGTGTGTGTATTTGATGGTGGGACAAGCTAATCCCGAGGTGACGAGAAATGACCAGAGGAACAACAGCACTGTTGCTGCTAAAACTACAGATCTGAGGCTGCCTTTTCTTGTTGTTAAATTGAGTGTTAGTTAGATTAAATGACTTGTGGCTTTATTACGGTGCACACATACAGAAGCACTGTGAAATACGAAATAAGTAGCATGTGAAAATCACAGCCCATCAGCATAGATTTAACGTTTAATAGAGTGCAACAGTGCATGCCCTCTTTCCCATCAGGTAGTATGTTTCCAGTTCATTTCTCCCAAAGAGATATTTAAAAAATCTTTGTTAAAGAGTAGTAAGCCATGAAATAAAACCAACCTGCAATGAGGTGACTCATTGACATCATTACAAACAGTAATTTGAAGCAAAAAAGTATTTGAAAAGTGTACAAAATGACAAGATATACTTAGCATCTTTTACAGTATGATGGAACGATCTATGAGGTATTGTGAATGAGATTTAGAGATGTTGATTATGTATAGAAACCATATATTTTACCTTCATTACATATACACAAATGTATAATTAGTTTGAGAGCATAGGGTTTCGCAAAGCTTCAATTTACCGCCATTTGTCCGATCAGGATCATGGGTAATGTAGTTTATCACACAGAATGTCCACTGTGAAACATGATTATTTAAAAAAACAAGTTCAAATATTGTTCCCCTATAAGTGGGATATTTACACCCAGAACCTGATTGTCGTACTCTGTATAGAGTGGAAAGGAATTTTGAACCAATGAGATTTTACGGTGGGTGGGGCCATTCAGCACAATATCACCGAAATAGAAACTAAACAATTGACAAAATGTCCTGTAGCTCATCATGAGATGTTACGACAAAAATGTAAATGTACATGGATGAGATATAACTTTATCTAGGATGAAACAACTAGGCACTGAAGAAGATTATGCTGTGCCTGAAATGTTTGCTGTTCCTCTGGAAAGCTATTTTTTTTTATCTCGCATTGTGCATTTTTGTTGTCTTTTTTCATCTTCATGTGCAAGCTTTTTTGCAACTTTTTGCCTTTTATGATGAGATATAGTATAAAGCAGTTTTCTTCTCAGGAGAAACAGATTTTCTCCATTTAATATCATTACTGTCTATGAGAAACATTGGAAGTATTAAATAAACTCCTTTGTGATTTTTCTTTTCTATGGGTTCCCTCCTATATATTTTTAGAGTCTAGTGTGAAACTGACAGTCACGTGTATGGCACGTGAGGCCAAACTAGTGGAAGAAAATTGTTGTTCTCGCCATATTTCTCTCTCTCTCTCTCTCTCTCTCTCTCTCAATTCCTTTTCACAGTCAGCTTGCTCAAGCTTCAGGCCATGGCTGTTTTAAACTGCACACAGTTAGATGATGCTGAGGGATTCTGAGGGTTTGTGTGTGTGTATTGTGAGAGTGTGTGTAAATAGTCAGCGCACACTAGTCCTTTTTGGTGGTATTGAAAAGACCGTGGTACATTTGCTGTGACACAAAGAACCAAATATAACTCACAGAATTCAAAAGGAGTGTGGTGGTAAGTGTGGCAGTATATGTTCAGCACACTTTTTGCAGTTCTGCTCACTTATAGCACTCAAGCTTTCGGGTCATTTTAAAATGATAATCATTAAATATCTATAATTATAGCTGTGGGTTAAAGCATGAGAATGGGGGAGGGAGATGATGTGCGTGTGTGTGTGCGTGTGTGTGTTGTTCAGATTACTGTGCTTGTCCCAGATTATGTTTCAGAGCTATTAAATTACTTCCTTTAAAAAAAACAGGCATGGTGGAATTCCATTATTATGTGTGTGATTTTTGAATTAAATAATACAATTTCAAAATTTGGCTTCCTCACATAATTTACTCCAAAATGTTAGTCTTTTACATAAAGTAAACATTTGTAAGACCAAGTTTCATTAGATTCTCATTCAAATAAAAATGAGGAATATACTTTGTATTAAGAAAGTATTTGAAAACAATTTCTCATTTAATTAAATTAAAAATGTAATGTAATTTGATTTAACTTTGAATACAACTGAGATAACATATATATTTTTAGCATTACATTAGTGCCATGCTTTGTTTTCAAGGTTGAATCTCACAGTACATTTCAGTCTAAAATGGGGAAAAAATGTTCAAACAAAAAATGTTTGTAAGACATTTTTTTCATTAGATTCTATTGAAATGAAATTAGTATATTTGTATATAAATACAAATCAAACAATGGCATTTTAGTAGAATATTTATTTATTTTGTATTACAGTAATGACTATTGAGGCTTTATTGTCATGAAAATGGTGGTACAATATAAAAAAGTATTTTCTTTTGGCAAAATATCAGTTCTATTTTGTTCTTCCTTTTGATTTTGTTATGAAATGTGCAGGTGTGCACCCGTGAAGCATATCATGTCTCCAGAGTGAACCTTATCCACTGCTATAAATGATATTCCTTTTCCAGTTCCTCTTGGGGGAGTACATTGAGATGTGTTAATCTAATTCCTGAATTGGGATATTAACCTCAGTGTCAGTTGCATTAAAGGTTTTCAGCTCTTGTCATATTATTTGTACTGAACTTGTTGTGTTGTATCCTTCAGTATCTTCATAACCAGTGATAAGGCTGGATAAGTCTCGGCCCGTCCCCGCGGGGGATTTGAAGCTCAGTAAGTCATGTTCTGTGTTCACCCCATCCCGAGGTCCAGCATCAATATCATAGAGCTTGACAGATTAATGTTTCATCTTTTCATGTTGAACATTCGAGGTCCTTCAGTATTCAATGGAACTTTTAATCACTCTGTGGTTTTCAAACATGAAAAAAATAACATTTATGTATTTTTTTTATTTTGAGAGTTATTCTAAAATAAAAAGGGAGAATCAGCATGTTTTATATGAATATACCTTTATACCCCAACAAGCACTATATCACTTTAAAAAAAACATTTATATTAGTTAAATCCTTAAATGGTACCTTTTATGCAAAATCCAATTTTACATGGTGTTTGGACATAAATGTGTGTTGGTAGTGTGTGAACACAACCACCCTACAATGATAAAAATACACACTCCTCATTTCTGAATCCCCTTTAAACCAAGTCAGTCTCACTAGGCCAGTCCTGCCGTTTTGATTATCAGACAGTGGGACGTCACATTGCTTAGGGCCGGGTCACGGGGGTTTATTGACAGCCCTGCATTGCTATAGTCTCCACCCTTAGCGGTTGTACGCTGTCCTCCATTTTCTCCGTGCTCGAGCAGCTGTGATGTCTCGCAAGCAATCCCAATGCTCTGTGTTTGGATGTAAGACTAAACATAAGAGTCTTCATTTTCTCCCAACCTCCGAGCTGCTGAGGACGCTGTGGATTACTTTCATTTTTCAATGTAATGCGCCCAAAATCTACCTAAATACATGTATCACTCCAGACTCCTTTGTGAATGTTATGTCATTATAGTGTTTAGCGTTTAGCATTTCAACCGTATTTGTGTGCGTACATTAAGTACTTTTTAACTGAATGCAATGCAGAGAGACATATACGCAACACCCTCTTCTGGAGACGGGGCAGGCTCATTGGCATTTAAAGTGATAAACTCCAAATCAGCTCTTTTTTAGACACCCCAAAAATCACATTTTACAGCTGTTATAATAAATGATATGTTGGGTATTTTGGGCTGAAACTTCCCAGACACATTTTGGGGACACCCAAGACCAATATTGCATCTTGTAAAAAGGGACATAATAGGTGTCCTTTAAAAAATGGTATCTGTCATATTAGGTGCATTATGTACATTAATACGAAATATATATCACAGCCTTTTCCCAATGTAAATTAATAGTCCACTTAAATGTCTTAAGTTAAATCTAATGAATAGTCCATCTTATATCTCACAATTCAGATTTTTTCTTGCAATTTTGAGTCAAAAGTCAGAGTTGTGACATACTGTATAAATACAATTGCAAGAAAAACAGGTGGATTTGTAAGATATAAAAAGTTGCAAATAGCTTTTAATTTTTTTATTCTGTGTGGGAAACAAATAAACAAACAAACAGACAATGTTCTATACTCAGATTTGCGAGAAACAAAGTAAAAAAAAAAACAGTCCAGTTTTTTATTCTGAAATGTGACATGTGACACTGATGAGCATGTATCCATAATGTTCCTATTGTAAGCCACACTGGGTAAATTACAGTGAAGTATCAATATACTGATACATTACTGTCCTTTGGATCTAGCGCTGGTAGGGCTGTGTATCTGATTTAGAATCTATCTGCGATTGTGGAGCTGATGTCAGTCACTTGCTTGTCTAGGCATCTGTGTCATGGACTGTCGATGAATTGATTACTTAATTACCAACAGAATGAAGTAACTTTGTAGGGACTTTAGTTCAGTCCTAGAGACCAGCAGAATACATTAAGCACAATAGCCCCTAAAATGTTAACAAGAGGCGAGAGCCTTGGTAATTAACTTCAGTACTGTCATGCAGCACAAGAGTTTGTCTGGAAAGGCAAGAATGCGCTACACAAAAACAGTGCATTTTGAAAGTAAAGTGTGTCATTTTTTGTGTAACCAGCAGCAGAAATATTGACTGTCCTGTGGATGTTGTGTGGCTATGCATGGTGTCTTTTGGGCGTGTGCCCAATTACCCATATGGCTAATCTGGCCCGCAGCCTAACTTTGCCTAATTTAATAATTATTATTTAAAAAAAAGGATATTACTTCTTCACCATTAATAGAGGGCAATGAGGGCATGTAAATTCTGTCCACTATTTGTTGCACGAAATGATGAAATCTCCATGCTACAGGTGATTTTTGTCAAAGATAGAGGAGCTGGTAAAATGCGAAGGGGTAAAGGACTTAAAGGATATATTTTGCACGAGAAAGTATTTGTAAGAACATTTTCGCATTAGATTCTCATTACTATTTAATTGAATATTTAATTACATTAAATTGTTTATTAATTAATTTTTATTTAACTTAATTAAATCAAATATAATTATAATTAAATTCATAAAAATTTGAGAATGAGAGTGCTGTTCTTTGTTTTTGAGGGTGAATCTCACATCATATTTATATATGTTTCAAAGCTTCCTGCTTCACAGGAAAATATCAGAATCAGCGATTGCAAAATGAATAAAATATGAGAAGAATCCAAATTCTGCTATAAAGCATTTCTAATAAGACAATAGTGTCGTTATTTAGCTCCAGACAGTTCAGGGATGGTTTATTTCAGTTCAATTACTCTATTATCAATTATGAAACAAGTTCAGTTAAGCTATAAGCAGCTTCAAGAGTCTGCGTGCTGCTGGAGAGACTGTAGGATTATTAGGAACTATTGGAGCACTTGTTAAAGTTTCCCAGCTATGACTTTCTGATTTATCAGTGCCCTGCATAGCTAATGAATTGAACTGGTTCATGATAGCTCAGTGTTGCTGTAAGGCCTAAATACAAATTTTAACTCTAGTTTCTGTATGGGAAATTTGGTTGCTATGTTTTGTGCAGTCCAGACTGGATTAAGCGTATGGGCATTTTGGCATTTGGACCCACGTCCAGGGATGGGCATCATAAATGCCATCATTTACTAATGCCTTTCTAAACTCGTATGACTTTCTTTCTTCGGTAGAACACAAAAGTGTACCAGTATATCCAAGCCACTCTTTTTTCATACAATGAAAGTGAATGGTGACCATGGATGTCGAGCAAGATTTCGAGACAGGATTTAGTAATTACATAATAAATGATCTGTGGTGTATTTGAAGTAAATGAAGTCAAGATTTTCATGTTTGTGTGAGCTAATCCTTTAAAATACCATAAACTGTATGGCAACAAAATGCCAGGGATTTCTGCACTTTTTGAGCATTGCTTAGGGAGAAGTCTTGTTATGTTTATGAGCACAAATTGAATTTCCGCATTTTGCCATGGCAGATGATGGATTATATCATCTTAACCTTTAACCTCTTGTAGATTTCCAAGTCTTAGACATCCTGAAACACTCCAGCTGGATCTTTTGGAGCATCAAGCTGTGAATTAACCGAATGCATAATTGAAAGAGGATCCAAGGGGAAGATGAGTATTGAAGAATGTTTGAAACACAGGAGATGAGCAGGAGCTGGGCAACACCGATTGTTATTGTCATGCTTAAGGTCAAGGTTTCCATAGCAACAGGCACCAATGAGGTTGCAGTGATAATGGTATGAATAATTTATCTCATGGAAGGATTATGACCGAGTTCCAAAACACCTCATGGTGTGTGAATATATGGGTGCCAGTTTGTGAATGTATACAAAATGTATGTTTCTATCCATATCTTCCTCATTTATCATGATACTAGAGAGACAGTGCATAGCAACTCCAGGTGAGGCATTGCCATTTCTGACACATTCTCTAATTAGCATCACAGTGATATTCAGTCGTCATGGAAATGCTCATTTGCGTTTTTATCATTTAATTCTTTAGTGTTTCTGAAGGTGACTTAGATAGAAGTCTGGGAGTGTGTTTGTACAAAATGAAATGCTTAATTATTTGTTGTATATTAAATGTGCACTAATTAAGTATCTATTAATTTACTGTTTTCAAGAGATAATGTTGAATAGGGAAATTAATTAACTAATTCATCATCCTCACCAAGTCATAAGCATAATTGATTAGGCTGTGATCAACGAGTATGAATAATAATATAATTTATGCATAATGAATAGATTTTTAAGCATGTTTATTAGTATAAGACTGTTATTAAGGTCAAATGAGCAGCACACATACACATACATCTTGTTTATTTCACCGTTTAGTGAGATTTTCCTGCATTATAAATTTGTCTATACACCCCCATCGCCTGTCTCACACTCTGAGAAGTCTGCCATCTGGACTCCTTTCATTTACCACACACACACACACACACACACACACACACACACACACACACACACACACACACACACACACACACACACACACACACACACACACACACACACACACACACACACACACACACACACACACACACACACACACACACACACGCACACACGCACGCACGCATACATCTGGAGATTAATATATCAAGCCATAGATATTTGATGGAAATATCACCCAGAATTGAATGCATAGCTTTGATTATGATTAGGATTGTCAGTGTGTTTGTCATTTGTGGTTGTGTAGATGTGTGGCTCATAACCAGCTGTGATTAAACAGTTTTGCTTGAGTTTAATGAATGGAAACTCTACCTGCTGGCTTTGACTGAGAGGAATCCCCTCTGTGACTGATCCACATCTCGCTTTGACCATAGACCTCGATGTGAACATGGTGGGAAAGTATTCAATACCTGCTAATTAGGGTTCTGCTTCAAAGCAAGAAATCACTTAAAATGGAATTATGAATGCATTTTAAATTGTAATATATTCATATACATTAATGCGTATTCTCGTGTGAATTTTGTACATTGTCAGCATGAAATACTCATATACATTTGGTATATTTTTAGCATTTCCAGTATTTCTGACATTTGGTATATTTGCACATCATTTAGTACATTTCCAGAATTTTTTTATTATATGAATTATCAATCTTTGACATATATAGCCTATAAATATATAAATGGCATGTAAGAAGACTTCATAAGGAAAAATATAATACTACTATAATACTATTTGTATGATATTGTTATACTGGTAAATTATACCACTATTTATAATAGGACCAGTCATTTGATTAAGTTTTTTTTAAATTATAAATAAATATTGTTGTTGTTGTTTTGTTGCTATTGTTATTATTTTATAATTGTGTATTAAAAGTCAACACAAAGCGTACATTTTTACATTTTCATATGTAATCATTGCATTATGTTTATGTCTGAACTATAATTTTTTTGTTAGTTTAACAGATTTCTCAGTTTGGCCAATTATAATAATTCAAACTAATCAAACCTGTTTTCTGTTTTCTCTCCAGAGCTCCTGGGAGCTGCTAAGAAAGTGAATGTGAATTTCCAGGACACAGACGGGTGAGGTTCATATGTACTCATGCACTATCAATTAGTGATCAGCTGATGAGGAGCTATATTAAGCAGGAAACTGCATTTGCAACTTAATGTGACATATTTCCAAGTAACACAGATCAGGATTTTGTATTAATTAACAATTGATTGGATTGTGAACTGTATTTACCCAAATAACTCTTAGGTGGTTGGAGGAAAAGGGCTGAAAACTAAGAGTGCTTGGTGACGTCACTACCATACAGTCTATTTTCATTTCATGGTTAAACTATCTACTGGACAGTCGGGTATGATGTTGAATATACTTTTGCACTGTTTGAATTTTCAAGATTCCTACAGTGCAGAAAACAGGTGTGTTGTTATTAGAATGCTACAGTGTATTAGCGTACGAGAGAGTGACTAGTGTGTGTGTGTGTGTGTGTGTGTGTGTGTGTGTGTGTGTGTGTGTGTGTGTGTGTGTGTGTGTGTGTGTGTGTGTGTGTGTGTGTGTGTGTGTGTGTGTGTGTGTGTGTGTGTGTGTGTGTGTGTGTGTGTGTGTGTGTGTGTGTGTGTGTGTGTGTGTGTGTGTGTGTGTGTACTCTACACACGTGGCTTGGGGCTCTGGCAGAGAAAAATCTCTTACTCATGGAAGTAGGTCATAGCCTCCTGCTCAGTTAGGCAGTGAGGGATCGGAGTGAAGTGGTAGAGTTGAGCTGCAATGAAGTCCAATTAGGGACCCTCTAAAAAGTTACACAGGAGGCTGAAAGCACTCGGCCTTGAAATGAGATATTAAGATTAGGGTATTATTAGGAGATATGTGACCCTGGACCACAAAACCAGTCTTAAGTTGCAAAGGGATATTTGTAGTAATAGCTAAAAATACATTGTATGGGTCAAAATTATATGATTTTTTATTTTATGCCCAAAATCATTAGGATATTAAGTAAAGATCATGTTCCATGAAGATATTTCATAAATTGCCTACCATAAATATATCAAAACTTAATTTTTGATTTGTAATATGCATTGCTAAGGACTTCATTTGGACAACATTGGACAACAAAATCAGACTCCAGATTTTCAAATAGTTGTATCTCGGCCAAACATGTCCTATCCTAGCAAAACATACATCAATGGAAAGCTTATTTTTTCAGCTTTCGGATGATGTATAAATCTCAATTTCAAAAAAGTTGACTGGTTTTGTGGTCCTGGTTCACATATAGGCTGTTTTGAAGAAGATATTTAGACCACATAATAAGAATAGGCCTAGTAATTAATAGACCCGCACAGATACAACTAAATATTTTTTTGTAGAATAATAATGCTTGTCATTCAGTCCCCATTTCTGCTTTCAAGTTTTACACACCATCTTGTTTTTCCTTATTTATTTGCATTTTAAATACATGTTGAATATGTCAAGGGCCATACCAGGGTCCCTCAGCAACCGCTTCCAGATCCGCAACCAGTGAAGCAGGCGGCTGTGAATGGCCTCCGCGGCCACAACTGGCCCCTAACGAGTCTCCCTGGATAAGACAAGAGCTGGGAGCTGGGAGAGCTCTTGAGCTCCCTGCTCCGCCATGGCCTCCGAACTGTCTGTTCCATCCTGGAGGCCCTCGTCCTGTTATCCTGTTCGTGTCCAGTCCTCAGGAACAGTTTTAATCCATCTTGTCTTGTCTAGTCTTGTCCAGGGAGACTCGTTTGGGGCACTGGTTGTGGATTTGGAAGCGTTTGTTGAGGGACCCTGGTAGGGCCCCTGACAGAATACATGTTGTTCAACAGAATTTTTTTATATTTTTGGTCCTTATGTTTCAGCTACCAGATAAACTGTGTAGAGGTGACTCAGGGCAGTTACAATGCACATCATTTCAGGCCACCGCTCCACACATGCACAGTAATGTTCTGTCTATCACTGAGAAAAAAATTGACTTTTGTCTTCTGCTACCTTACCGTCTGTTGTCTTGAATCCATAGTAATATCTATCTAATATCTAGGTTGTTGGTTAGATGTTAACATGAATGACAGACGCTAAAATTGTTTCTGACAGCTACCATACCAGATTGTATCAAGGCTTTAGGGTTTTGAGCAGTTGTATCTCTACTTACATTATGAAATAAAACGTATAACTGAATTTAACAAAAAAAAATATTTAAAATGTGCAATGATTATTATTTCATCAAAATGTCTAGCTTGCAGAGTGTTTTGATGCAACAGGCAATCAATATATTTTATTAAAATAGATTTAGCTTATCTTAGATACCTGTAATGTAGGTCCCACTTTTACTTCTGTTTTGAAAACGCAGTATTTCTAAAAGCTAAAAAGATTTAGAAGATTTCATATTTTTTTTTACATTTTTATAGTTCACATTTTTTTCGTAATTTGTCATAATTATGATTTAGCCGAAATTATGACAAACATTTGGAATTATAAGATACTATTTATATCATAATAATGAGATTTTATCTCATGATTTCATGATTTTTCATTTTAATTATGATTATGTCATAATTTTTACATGATCATAATATATATTTTATCTCATATTTGAATCATAATTATGATTCACCAAGTATTTTTTTTATATATGGAAGGAATGGGCTTCAATACATATTTGAGATACAATGGGTTAATTTAATTTCTTACAATTGAACCCAATAACTCTCATTTTATCAATGACTTCTTGTTTTAAATGTGATATGATGTTCTGGTCTTTCTCACTTTACATTAAATCAGTTACTTTCACAATGATACTTTCCATATTTAAATCTATTAAACTGGTTTCCCTCCAGAAACCATACAGCTTTTAAATGTCAGTAGAAATGGTTAATGCATTATGTTTTTTGTGTGCTTTTGTTTTATAGGTTATCTGCCCTGCATCATGCTGCTCTTAACGGTAACGTGGAGGTGATTTCACTGTTGCTTGAGTCACAAGCTGTCGTAGACATCAAAGACCAGAACGGTACAAACACACAGCACCACACACACACACACGCAGATGTATTGAGTCCAGTTAGTAGTAACTGTCTCATGTGTACGCATGCACGGTATTTACTTACACAGATTAATCAATTATCAAAACAGTTGTTTCTTAAAATAACTGCTTTCTCTTTATTATATTTTAAAATGTAATTTATTCCTGTGATGGCAAAGCTGAATTGTCAGCATCATTACTCCAGTCTTCAGTGTCTCATGATTCTTCCTAAATCATTTTAATATGCTGATTTGCTGCTCAAGAAACATGTTTTGTTGAAAACTGTTGCACAGCATAATATTTTTGTGGAAACCGTGATTTTTTTACAGGGTTTTCTGATAAATAAATAGTTTAAAAGAACAACATTTATTCAAAATAATCTTTTGTAACACTATAAAAGTTTTTACTGTCACTTTTGATCAATTTAATGTGTACTTGATGAATAAAAGTATTAATTTCTAACTGACCCCAAACCTTTGAATGGTAGTGTGTATGTTTCTCATTCAAACTCTGTCTCTTCCCTTTTTCTGAAGGATGCGTCCCTTACATTACGCTGCTTGGCAGGGCAAGTGTGAACCCATGAAAATGCTGCTCAAGGCGGGCTCATCAGTCAACAGCCAATCAGATGAGGGACAGATCCCTTTACACCTCTCATCCCAACACGGCCATTATGAAGGAGTGAGTACACACACATGAGCAATCAGACTCATGCTGTACACACACATATTCACTGTACTGTACTGGGTGTGTTTGCAGAGCGAGATGCTGCTCCAACATCAGTCGAACCCCTGCCTCAGAGACCACGCTGGGAAAACCCCTCTAGACTTGGCCTGCGAATTTGGACGAGTCACGGTCAGTTGCGCTGTGTTTGTGCGTGTCTGTCTGCGTGTACGCAGGGGTTTGTGATAGATAGATTAGACGCGGTGCTCCCCTGTGGGATTGTGGGAACTACACCTCTTCTCACGTTCTCAGCCGAATGCAGGAAACCCTCATGCACTCACAGCCCGATTTTCACTGTTTCCAAATGAGCACAAGAGATTGTCATAACATTTTATTATAACTTATTTTTTTTATTAAAGGGACGATGCCTCCAAATATTCAGAATCAGCATCAGAATGAGCATCTCTTGCTAGCTTGGAACAATGTCTGAGACTTGGTATTACGAGCATTTCCTCTGTCTGTTTGCCTCTTTAAGATGTATCGCATCATGTACCAATTGTAAGTCACTTTGTATAAAGTGTCTGCTAAATGTAAATGTATTGCTAGGTATGTTACACATACAAGGAATTTGTTTCCATAACAGAATGACAGTGACAAGACAACACACAGATAATAAAATAATAAATAAAATTCATGTATTCCTCAAAATTCATGTAGCCCTTTGTACTGACATCATAGGCTGTCGCCGGCCCAGGTTTTGTTTTTGTATGTATGCTTCAGACACGGGGCACGCTGACGGCGTTCCCCATAGCGACCCCTAGGGGACGCAGTGTCTTGTTCCCCTCTCTGGGAACCATGGTTACATAAGTAACCTGAGACGTTTATTCAAACCTACAATAAAACTCATTCAGATCGTCTGCCAGTTTGTTATTCTCCACAGTGCTCCACAGTATATTAATATTCTATCACCATTTGCTCAAGCTCAAATCTTTCTCTCTTCCGTGGAACACGACAGAGGATTTTTTTAAATGGTACTGGATGCTATTTCAAAATATTAAAAGAGCCGAAAATGTGTTCTAAATCCATATGCACTATATTCCAAATCATCTGAAGTCACATGATAGCTTTATCTGAAAAAAAACAGAGCAAAATTTAATATTTCACTCAAAGTAAGGGTTCTTTATTGGCATCTATGGTTTCATGAAGTGCTTTTAACACCCATGGAATCTTCCCACTTGAAAAAAAGGCTCTTCATAGTGGGAAAATGTTCTTTGTGTTATTAAAATAGTTTTCACACTGAGAAAAATGCTTTTGGCATCACAGCAAAAACTCCCTTTTGGAACCTTTACTTTGTGTAATTTACTGATGATCTTCACCTCGATGAGCATTTAACCATTGTAACTGGATCACTGAATACCCTGAGATCATTCAGAGAACTAAATCAGTCTGATTTGTGAATGAAGCATTCAGTCTGCATTTGGGAACGGGATCTGATTCACTGAGAAGATTCTTCTTAAAAGAATGATTCATTTGTGAATGAATCACTGCTTTTCATGTGAACTCAATAAGGAGAGCTAGGGCAGTTGTCTGGATCCATCGAAAATGGTTTTAAATTCAGTCTGTTCCTCACTTAAATCTATCAGCTTTAGAGTTATTGCACTATATATGTCCATGTATGAATTTATGAGTTTATGATACTTTGTTTTTTTGGCATCCATCTGAAGCTTGAAAGTCTCCTTTTGTGTTCTAGACTAAATACATTTCTGAGTCATTGAGGGAACTATTCCTTACTACTCAATCTACATTTTGTTCTGGGATATTTATGAGTATTGTAGTATATTAATTTTGTATTTAGATTTAGTTTTTTTCTTTTAAAATTGACCTACCCAGAGACTACAGATTGAAATGAGCTATCTTGGCTAAATCTTGCACATTTTACATTGCTTCTATGGATTATTAATCTGTATTGTTCTTGATCAAACGGACAGTTCATCTAAATGAAAATCTGTCATAGTTTACTCATCCTCAAGTTGTTCCATACCTGTCTGAATTGTTATTCTGCTGAACACAAAAGAAGATATTTGGAAGAATATTGGTAACCAGACATTTTCTGGTCCCTATTAACTAGCATGTTTTTCCATATTATGGAAGACAATGGAGACCAGCAACTACTTGATTACCAAAATATTTTATATTCGGCAGAAAAACAAAAACATACAGGTTTGAAACAACATGAGGGTGAGTAAATGATGACAGAATTTAATTTTTGAGTGAACTATCCCTTTAAATAACTAAAGAATGAATATATAGCAGATCAAACAGACATTACACACCTTTGTAAGCTGTGTTTGTGCAGTATGCATGCATCTTTTCTGTGTGTTCTACAGATGGTGCAGTTGCTCCTGAACAGTAACATGTGTGCTGCTATGTTAGAACCCAAGCCCTCCGATCCCAATGGCATCAGTCCGCTCCATTTGGCGGCTAAGAATGGACATATCGAGACCATCAAGTAGGTGCTCACTGGACTTTGACATATTATATGTTTTAAAACATAATTCAATTTTGTGTCATTACCTTCATGTCATGATAATTAAACACATTTCCCTCCTGAAAATCTTATTAATGTGAAAATAAATATAATTTATATTGTATTTTAATATGAATGTATCATACCAGTATTTTTTGTACTGCCCTTATATTGATTTTAATTAAAATAGTATAATTATACTGAACAAAATTATAAACGCAACACTTTTGTTTTTGCCCCCATTTTTTTGAAAAATGAATACTTTTTCTGAACTGCACACAAAAGGGCAATTTCTCTGCACACAAAATTGTTCACAAATCTGTCTCAAAATCTGTGTTATGAGAATCTGTCTGAGATAATAAATCTGTGTCCACCTAGTGAGCACTTCTCCTTTACCGAGATAATCCATCCACCTCACAGGTGTGGCATATCAAGAGGTGCTGATTAGACAGCATGATTATTGCACAGGTGTGCCTTAGGCTGGCCACAATAAAAGGCCACTCTAAAATGTGCAGTTTTATCACACAGCACAATGCCACAGATGTCGCAAGTTTTGAGGGAGAGCGTGCAATTGGCATGCTGACTGCAGGAAAGTCCACCAGAGCTGTTGCCCGTGAATTGAATGTTCATTTCTCTACCATAAGTCGTCTCCAAAGGCATTTCAGAGAATTTGGCAGTACATCCAACCAGCCTCACAACCTTAGATCACATGTAACCACACCAGCCCAGGACCTCCACATCCAGCATCTTCACCTCCAAGATCGTCTGAGACCAGCCACCCGGACAGCTGCTGCAACAATCGGTTTGCATAACCAAAGAATTTCTGCACAAACTGTCAGAAACCGTCTCAGGGAAGCTCATCTGCATGCTCGTCGTCCTCAGAGGGGTCTCGACCTGACTGCAGTTCGTCGTCATAACCGACTTGAGTGGGCAAATGCTCACATTTGATGGTGTCTGGCACTTTGGAGAGGTGTTCTCTTCATGGATGAATCCCGGTTTTCACTGTACAGGGCAGATGGCAGACAGCGTGTATGGTGTCGTGTGGGTGAGCGGTTTGCTGATGTCAACGTTGTGGATCGAGTGGCCCATGGTGGCGGTGGGGTTATGGTATGGGCAGGCGTATGTTATGGACATTGATGGCATTTTGAATGCACAGAGATACCGTGACGAGATAGGGCCCATTGTTGTGCCATTCATCCATGACCATCACCTCATGTTGCAGCATGATAATGCACAGCCCATGTTGCAAGGATCTGTACACAATTCCTGGAAGCTGAAAACATCCCAGTTCTTGGAT
This sequence comes from Ptychobarbus kaznakovi, assembly GCA_027422405.1. Classification (NCBI taxonomy): domain Eukaryota; kingdom Metazoa; phylum Chordata; class Actinopteri; order Cypriniformes; family Cyprinidae; genus Ptychobarbus; species Ptychobarbus kaznakovi. The sequence goes on along the minus strand of CM049799.1, from coordinate 21,133,379 downwards.
GGCCAGCATACTCACCGGACATGTCACCCATTGAGCATGTTTGGGATGCTCTGGATCGGCGTATATGACAGCGTGTTCCAGTTCCTGCCAATATCCAGCAACTTCGCACAGCCATTGAAGAGGAGTGGACCAACATTCCACAGACCACAATCAACAACCTGATCAACTCTATGCAAAGGAGATGTGTTGCACTGCGTGAAGCAAATGGTGGTCACACCAGATACTGACTGGTATTCGGACCCCCCAAGACAGTAAAACTGCACATTTTAGAGTGGCCTTTTATTGTGGCCAGCCTAAGGCACACCTGTGCAATAATCATGCTGTCTAATCAGCATCTTGATATGCCACACCTGTGAGGTGGATGGATTATCTCAGCAAAGGAGAAGTGCTCACTAACACAGATTTAGACAGATTTGTGAACAATATTTGAGAGAAATAGACCTTTTGTGTGCATAGAAAAAGTCTTCAATCTTTGAGTTCAGCTCATGAAAAATGGGAGCAAAAACAAAAGTGTTGCATTTATAATTTTGTTCAGTGTATTAGTCATCAGTAATAATTATTAAAATAGAAAACTGTTATTTTAATATTAATACTATTTAGTTTTTATATTACTGTTTGTAAGCTTAAGAGACATCTTTTAAAAACTTGAAAAAACTCTTAATCTTTGGGATGTAATGGATGTAAAGTCTGCAAAACTCAGAGGATGTTATGAATTTTTTTATGAGGAATTGTACTAGTTTTATTATTGCTTTCATTTAAATTCTTTACAAGGGGACAGACATTGATGGTGTGAAATCCTGACACAGCATTTAGCTCACTGACACAAAACTGCATGACTGATGTGCTAAGACAGGTCAGGAGCAAAGGGATCGGGGATGATGAGAGAAATGAAAGGCACTGTGGTCTGTCCGATCAGTCCCCGGAGGCTTCACTCATTAGATTCGCACACACACACACATTCAAAGCCCGTGTCCTCGTTTTTCCCTTTGATGGGCAGTGCCACCACTGCCTAGTGACGCACAATGTTAATCAGTGATTTCATCTCTCAATGCACATATTAGATTGTTTATGGATCAATATGAATGAGAATTTGGTTGGATGGGTGTGAAGGACATATTTTAAACTTAATTTAAATTGCTGCAAATTGATAATTACTTACATTTCATGTATTTAGACCCCTTCAAGTTTTTATTTTAATCACAGTTTTTTTCTGGAAAGTGTTCATTAGAATTAGAACTAATCTTTTTATGTACAGATTAATAAACGTTGTACTGTTTAGAATAGTTTTGTTAAATAAGTATTTTGGTGTTTAAAAAAACAAATAAATAAATGTATGAAGTTTTCTTGGTTGTATGTGTTCAGGTTACTGATCCAGGCTGGTATAGATATAAACCGACAGACGAAATCAGGCACAGCGTTGCATGAAGCTGCTCTCTGCGGGAAAACCGAGGCTGTACGACTGCTGCTGGATGTGAGTAATTCATTTGACTGCTTGTCAATGGTATGCATTCATTTTTTTTTTAAATATACACTGCCATTCAAACGTTTGGAGTTGGTAAGATTTTTTTATATTTATAAAAAAATTATTTTAGGCTCACCAAAACTGCATCATTTTGAAGAAAAAATATGATGACATATTTTATTATTTCTCATGTTTTACAATGTCATTTATTCTTGGGATGCACTAAAGCTGAATTTTCAGTATCATTGCTCCAGTCTTTAGTGTCACTCGATCCTTCAGAAATCATTCTAATATGCTGATTTCTTGCTTAAGAAACAGTTGCTGCTTAATATTTTTTGTGGAAACCATAATGCATTTTTCAGGATTTTTAATAGAAAGTTCAAAAGAGCAGCATTTATTTGAAATAGAAAATGTGTTAACATTATAAATGTCTTAACTCTCACTTTTGATCAATTTAATGCGTCTTTGCTGAACAAAAGTATGCATTTCTTTCCGAAAACAAAAAACCTTACTGATCCCAAACCTTTGAGTGGTAGTGTATTCTGTCATAAAAGTGTACAGGTCATAAAAGTCATATTCATAAAAGTCATAACCATAAAAAAATCATCATGTGTATTGTACGAGATAAATGGCTGGCCAATTGTGCTTTATTTACTCGCCAAAGCCAAGTTTTACTTGCATTTAGTGCTTCATTTTTTCATTTTAGTTTGAGAGTTAGTTCACATTTGTTCACATATATGAATGTGTGCGCTCCTTAGCATGTCTGTATCGACAGCGTAATGTGCTTTCTATCTCTTCAGAGTGGTATCAGTGCTGGGGTGAGGAACACGTTCAGTCAGACAGCGCTGGATATAGTTAACCAGTTCACCACTACCCAAGCCAGCAAGGAAATCAAACAGATGCTGAGAGGTACAATCAGGGAAAGTTTCTGAAAACACAGATTCACATAGACATGTCCAAGGCTTTCTAAATTCGCTGGTATCTGTGTGTGTTCGTGCATACAGATGCATCGGCTGCCATGCAAGTGAGGGCTCTGAAGGATTACTGCAACAACTACGACCTGACAAGCCTCAATATTAAAGCAGGCGACATCATCACGGTAAAGAAGCAATTCTTGAACTGTAACATTGTACTGTAGCAAGGTGGGTATTTCTGAATTTTAACTAACCTTTACACCCAGGGATGGCATGCATGTTTTTTTAAGAGGAACGAAGCACTTTTTTTTTTACTCTATAGTGGTTCTTTATATATACTTCTATTAAAAAAATGTAAATGAGTATGATTTGTTTTTTAAATACATTAATAATTTTATTCTCCAAAGATGCATTGCATTGACCAAAAGCAACAGTAAAGACATTTATAATGTTATAAAATATTTATATTTCAAATAAATGCTGCTCTTTTGAACATTTGAATGCTACGAATAAATGAACAAACATACAAACAAAAAAGACCAAAATAGTAATGAGCAAAAGGAGCATTTTTACACTGAAATTAGTTTAGTTTTGTCGCATGGTGCGGTGCATGTATGTCTCAGTGGTTTTCTACTGCAGGCTCGTTCTGGAACATTTCTGTTTGGTCCTCAGGTCTTGGAGCAGTATTCTGATGGACAATGGAAGGGCTGTATCCACGACAACCGAACAGGAAATGACCGTGTGGGTTACTTTCCGTCCAACATGGTGGAAGTCATCAAAAGGGCAGGTGTGCCATTGCATCACCACATGACTCTTCTAGGATGTCATGTGACACATATGCACATTACATTAAGGTCAATCTGAAGCTAATCTACCTGGCACTTAAATAAATGTGTGTGCGTGTGTGTGTGTGTGTGTGTGTGTGTGTGTGTGTGTGTGTGTGTGTGTGTGTGTGTGTGTGTGTGTGTGTGTGTGTGTGTGTGTGTGTGTGTGTGTGTGTGTGTGTGTGTGTGTGTGTGTGTGTGTGAGTGCGTGCGTGCGTTTGTTTGAATTATGTTGATTTAGTTGCATGCATTTCTGCATACATGAGTGTTATATAATCATTTTCAAGTATGTGTGTGTGTGTGTTAGGGATGGGGATTTTGTTTATTTCATCCACTTGAGTACTTAAATTAAGTAGATCAAAGCCGATCCTAGACTTCCTGGGCCCCTACGCAAAACTGTGTCGACTGGGGGGTATGAATGAAACACATTTGTTCGTGTTTCACTCCATCTCGAATCGCGCTCGCGGAAAGCGCTCGAGAAACAGTGTCTCTTCCGCGGCTCGCTATGCTTTCAACTCGTTGTTTTAGTCTCGAGCAAGAGACTTTACAACATCCACATTACATGATTTAACTGATTTTTTACGTAAAAGGGAGACAGCACTGCATTACAATAAATTATCATTCATGTTTTCATAGTCGTTGGTCAAATTCTAAAATTAAATCATCTTTGAGAGCAAGACAGCTTACGTATTCTGCGTTTAGGGAGGATCGCCTCTGAAGTAGATAAATCAACTTAAGTACTAAGGGAGCAGACATCACTATTACTATTTGAACAAACCTGCTGACATAAATTATACCCAAAATTATGCAGCTTGCTGAAGAGAGACAGTTATCTGATGTTCCTGACAAATAAAAAAAAACATAGATTTACACTGCCATTCAAAATTTGGGATCAGTAAGATTTTTTTTATTTGTTTTGTTTTTTTTTTGTTTGTTTGTTTGTTTGGAACAAGTGATACTTTTTTATTCTTTGATTAATAAAAAGTTAAATAGGAAAACAGATTTCTGAAGGATCATGTGACGCTCAAGTCTGGAGTAATGATGCTGAAAATTCAGCTTTGCTTCACAGGAATAAATCATATTTTAAAGTATATTAAAATAGAAAACTGTTATTTTAAGTTGCAATAATATTTCACAAAATTACTTTTTTTCTGTATTTTTGATCAAATACAGCTTTGATGATCATAAGAAACTTATTTAAAAAGCATAAACAAACAAACTTTTGAAAGGCTGTTTAGATTGATTATAATTACAGACCAGAATATCATAGAGATATAGCGGGGACAGTTTGAGTAACCATCAAGTACACTCTCGGCCAGGCATGTGCACAGGTAGGGCAACCTGTGCAGAGCACATGCCCCCTTTTCCCTTAAACTCCGAAGTGCCCTTTTTTTGTGGCGGTTTTTTCTTCTTCAATAAATCAATGCTATTGGTCACCCTTTACGTTTGTCAGCCTACCTTTAATACCAATGAGACGTATTAAAAATAGCTTGTCGCTAAATCTTGTTGGATCTGCTCAAACTGTCAGTAAAATCTCATAAGTCCACCCCCTCTATCTAGACTGAATGAACTGAAGTTCCACAGCAGCTGAACGAAGTCTTGCAAGGGTAAATAAAGATCTTGTTGTTTGAATAAGTGAAACGGAGCCCAGCAAATAGATGCTGTGCAAGTAAACCTCACTCCCCTGATCTCAAGAGATGCACTAGCAACTGACATTAGTGGCTGCAGCCATTTAGCCTCCTGGTTAGTGCGTCCGCCTCCCATGCAGGAGATTGAGGGTTCGAGAGCCGCTCGGTAGCGGGCGAGCGGGGACGTTACATAAGTACAGCGTTTTCTTTACACAAGAAACACTTTAGGCCCTATCATACACCCGGCGCAATGTGGCGCAGCGCAGCGCTAGTGTCTTTGCTAGGTCAGCCCGACGCAGTTCTCATTTTCCCGTCCTGCGCCACGTTGTTTAAATAGCAAATGCATCTGTGCCCATTTGTGCACTCAATGATGGTATAAAAAAGAGGTGTGTTCAGGTGCATTGTTGGCGAGTTGCTATTTTGAGGAATTTAAAATAGACTGCGCCATAGACCAACTCAAACCTGGTCTAAAGTCTAAAGTCAACAGCGCAATATTTTTTTGGGTCATTTAAAGAGCGCGTTAGTAGAAAATGCGCCTCCTGGTGGGTCCACAACACTTGTTCACTTTGCTTATTACACACAGTTACGCGCAGCAGCAGACAAACATGCCAACTATTAAAAATTAAAGGATTACAGTGTAAAATAATATTATTGTGTAGGCTACATAAATATAAAAATTTCATACATGTCATGATGGATAGTCATTGCATATATCAGAATTAGCCTACTGTTTGCTCGCTTATGAGCAGATCTGTTTGCTCTCTGGAGACGCGTTCAGTCTGTGCGCCTTAAAATTCAGCCGTTTAAATAGTGAATCCACCCTGGAACGAGCGCTACTCACTCTTAAAGGGAATGGGAGATGAGACACTGATTGGTTTATTGCACGTTACGCCCAAAAACACCCCCCATATACTCATTAAGAGAATAGGGACAACCCATTTAGACCATGCGTCCAGGCCCGGACACGCACTGAGCGCACCTGCGCTGTGCGCTTTAGACCATGCGATTAGATCGTTAAAATAGGGCCCTGTGTACATATTCAGTGTTCAGTTTCAGCACATGCCCTCAAAAGTTCTGTTTAAGGACCCGCTCTTGGCAATCACATAGCACTTCATTAAAGGTGCAAAATGTAAACTTTACAGCTAGTGGTTGAAATGGGTACTGCAGTCCAAATTCTAAATAATGGAAAGAGTTGCTGTCATACTTAGACTTTTTAAAGCGACCCTATTATGGGTTATGAAAGGTTCATATTTTGGTTTTGGAAGTCCCCAACAACAGGTTTGCATGCATGCAAGGTCAAAAAACACTTTCATTTTCTTATAATATGCATTTATTTTGACCTTATTTGCTCAACGAATCCCAAACGATTCGCTCAACGATTATTTTTTTCAAACCCCTTCTTTGCGTGATGCTAATCTGTGGTGATTGGTCCGATTGGTCGATTTCATTTAAATCAGTGTTTGTGAGCGCCAGAGACAGCTCTTTTTAGCTATTTAATTAAACAGCTATTTTTAACGCTCCAAAAGCGCTCTTTCAATCAGACCAAATCAAGTTTTCTCAGGTCTGTGCGCACAACAAGTAGATGGGCAATATGCTAATGTTTCATGTTGACGTCAACATGAAACAGCTTGGGATTCTGTTTAAAAATGACTCGTTTCAGTGATTCACAATAACTTTATACACGGTGCACTTTCAGATTTAAAACTTTGCAGGATGTTTTTTTTCACTTAGAGCTGTGTTACACACCACATGAAAGGAACTTTTAAAATATCCATAAATAGGGCACTTTAACACTGACACAGGATGCCACATTGGGATACGCAAGAGGAACAAACACAATTGACAATGAGATGTGACGCGCCTTAAGGGCTTTTCACACTGAACGCGAAAATTTGGAGTGAATGTTCGACGCGATGACACTTTTGAATCGAAACAATAGATCCATGAAAAAGCTAATATTTTTTTTCTGTCCGTGTCTATTTTTTTCACCCTTCGCTCCACGATGAACCCCATTACATGTTGAAGTCCTCAAATAAATAAAACCACAAAGAATACTGTAGCAACCACATAGCAACACAAAAAAATCACCCTAAAAATCATAAACCAATAAGTAAATAAATATTTTTTTAAGTTGTAAACAAAATGAAATCTCACATTTGTATTTTCATAATTGATCATTGCTGTCTGTATTTCAAAATGTGTATTCATGCCCATAGTAGATGTGTGTGAATGTGTGGGCGGTCGTTCATTCGCTCTACATCCAACTGTCCTGCACTTTATCACAGATGAAGTGATTCTAATTAGAAGTGTCAGCTTGAAGAGATGAAAGAGGGAGTGACAAACCGGGCAGATGAGAGTGGCTCATCTATCTGTCACTGTTCGGTCATCTCTGAGTCCACCTGTACCATCATTTCATGCCCCCGTTTATTTTCCTTCAACACACATTAGTGAATTCTCACTTTTGCACATTCGCACACATGCAAACAGGCTTCCACACATTTATACATGCAAATCAGCGGCGGCTGCTGCTTCTCAAAAATGAAGAAACAACATCACTTATCAGTGTCAGAATATATATTCAGATTTACAATTTTTTTTATTCTGGTGTCCGAAATTTGTTATGCATACTTCTCAAACTACTACTTATCCAGTGCCATGGGTTATGCCTTTAAGGCTGTGTTGGACTGGTTGGAATCCAGTCCATAGAAGAGAAGCTGGGCTTCTAGGCAAGACCTAAAAATACAGTGATTAAAAAGTAGGGATGCACGATTAATCATAATAAAAACAGTGGCTAAATGTGATTATCAAATCGAAAAGGTTGCAATTTAATTAAATAAATATATGCACTGCAGGTTTCAGAGTGAAGCGTGGCACTGTGTTTATGTACACATGAGCAGCTCATGATCCAGTATATTTTAGTTTCTCGAAGTGGCTCAGTTTGCAGTAAATGCTGATCTACAGGAATTCTTCCCTGCATACGCTCTGAGTTTGGGTTGCTTACTGTGCATTTGGGCAATATGAGCCAACCATATTTCCAAACTTGTAATGAGAACTATATAAACTGACTGAGGTCAAAAAAAAAGCTTCTGCAGTTTACCACCAAAGAAATTCAGCAGATTTAACAATATTATTGCAAAATTACTATTACAGATAAATATTAAAATACAACCCGAATTCCGGAAATGTTGGTTTGTTTTTTAAATTTGAATAAAAGGAAAACTACAAGTCTTTCAAATAACATGAGCCAATATTTAATTCACAATAGAACATAGATAACAAAACAAATGTTTAAACTGAGAAATTGTACAATTTTATTCACAAAATTAACTCATTTAAAATTTGATGCCTGCTACAGTTCTCAAAATAGTTGGGACATAGTTGGGACGGTGGCATGTTTACCATGGTGTAGGATCTCCTCTTCTTTTCAAAACAGTTTAAAATGTCTGGGCATCGAGGTTATGAGTTTCTGGAGTTTTGGTTTTGGAATTTGGTCCCATTCTTGCCTGATATAGGTTTCCAGCTGCTGAAGAGTTCGTGGTGGTCTTTGACGTATTTTTCGTTTAATGATGCGCCAAATGTTCTCTATAGGTGAAAGATCTGGACTGCAGGCAGGCCAATTCAGCACCGGGACTCTTCTACTACGAAGCCATGCTGTTGTAATAGCGGCAGTATGTGGTTTTGCCTTGTCCTGCTGAAATACACAAGGCCTTCCCTGAAATAGACAATATCTGGAGGGAAGCATATGTTGCTCTAAAACCTTTATATACCTTTCAGCATTCATAGTGCCTTCCAAAACATGCTAGCTGCCCAGACCGTATGCACTTATGCACCCCCATACCATCAGAGATGCTGGCTTTTGAACTGAATGCTGATAACACGCTGGAAGGTCTCTCTCCTCTTTAGCCCGGAGGACACAGCATCCGTGATTTCCAAAAAGAGTGTCAAATTTGAACTCGTCTGACCATGGAACACTTTTCCACTTTGAAACAGTCTATTTTTAATTAGCCTTGGCCCACAGGATACGACGGCACTTCTGGACCATGTTCACAGATGGCTTCTTTTTTGCATGATAGAGGTTTAGCTGGCATCTGCAGATGGCACGGCGGATTGTGTTTACCGACAGTGGTTTCTGGAAGTATTCCTGGGCCCATTTAGTAATGGATGAGATTTGCAAAGCCTTTGCAATTTGATGTTTTTTGTTAAAGTATTCCACACTCTTTTTATGCACTCTTTCACAGATTGGAGAGTCTCTACCCACCTTTACTTCAGAGAGCCTCTCTAAGACATCCCTTTTATAGCTAATGATGTTACAGACCTGATGTGAATTAACTTAATTATTTGCTAGATGTTCTCCCAGCTGAATCTTTTCAAAATATCTTGCTTTTTCAGCCTTTTGTTGCCCCTGTGCCAACTTTTTTTGAGACCTGTAGCAGGCATCAAATTTGAAAAGAGCTCATTTAGTGGATAAAAGTGTAATATTTCTCTGTTTAAACATTTTTTATGTTATCTTTGTTCTATTGTGAAAAAAACATTGGCTCAGGTGATTTTTGAAAGTCTTTTAGTTTTCATTTTATTCAAATTTAAAAAACGCGCTAACATTTCCGGAATTTGGGTTGTAGTAATATATCGTACTTTAATATTAATTAATAAGACTACTACTACAAATTAGGATTATTATTATTATTTATTTGTTATAGTCATATTTATATAATTATACAATTTCTGAACAAATTGGGCAGTTCCTCTTGCCAGATTAACATCGATCTGCACCATTAAAATCAGTACAGTATGTGCCATAGACTCCCAGTGGGGCTCTATGGGCTGTGAAATTAGAAAAAATTAATTGCTGGGTTTTACTTTACAAATTATTTTTCTTCAACATTGAAATATGTGGTTTCACTTTATTTTGATGCTCCCTTTAACACATTCTGTTGACTATAAGTAGCATTGCACCTATATATCTACTGACTCTCATTATAGTGTAAGTAGAGTGTTAGTAGACTAGTAGGGTTTGGGTTAGAATAAGTTAACTTGTTCTTTCAAAGTTACTTATATTTAGTAGACTGTCTGTTGAGATGCCATCACAATAAAGGGTTAGCAGATATTAATCAGACAATCTGCTAATATTCTAATGAGAGTTTGTTGACATGTAGGTGCAAAGTTACTTATTGTAGACAGAATGTTCAAAAGGGACCAACAAAATAAAGTGTTACCAAATATGCCAATATTGAATTGTAATATATATTGATTGATGTCCATAGGCGACACTTCAATACACTTCCGATCCCCATTGTCTTCCTTTTTCATGCATGAATACAGTCTGCATGCATAGCATAGATAAGTTATATGTTTTTTGTTGAATGCATTGCAAGTATACTGTATGTTGTGGAAATAATATGCATGAGTGCAGTTGATTTATTTATTTATTTTTCTAAACTTAAGTGTACATAAGTTTATTTTCACCATGCATGTTAACTTACAGGGTAAAGTTAAGCTCAACAATAGAGGTAGATATTTTTGCTTGAACATGTTTTGTTTTGTGTTTCCTTTCCTGTTTTTTGTTGTTGTTCTTGTTGTTTGTGTTTTTTTGGTGTTGCCGTTCTTTTGTACCCAGGTCCCTCAACCCAACAGTATCTTAAGATACAGATCCGTCCGCCAGCAATTGGTTCAGTTGTCATGGTGAACGGTGACTTCTCCCACATTTTTTCTCTGCCCCTCACTCTCCCTCCCCCTCCTACCCAGCCCCTTATCCATCAGCCCCTCTTCACCTCATTTGGCTATAATATGCCGACCTGCAGCACATTTGAGTATGAACCAGCCTCCTCCTGCTCAGAGGAGCCACAAAAAGAGACAGGTATAAACACACATGACACACTCAGAAAAACACACATTTACCCATCATGATTTTATCATATCATACACCTGTCATTTTTTTTTTTTTTTTTACTTCATGAGCATGGTAAAATGCAGTAAACAGATCTGAATCTGAATGTTTTGGCAAACTCAGATGTGAAAAAAAATTGAGATATTTGTGTGAATCTGACTAAACCTATCGAGAACATTTTCAGGTAATATTTCACCTCAAGAAAAAAAGTAAAAAATTATATTTAGCATGAAATATTAAATAAAATTTATTTTTTTAACCATTGTGACATTATTTTTTATGTCAATTATGACTCCCCAATTCTATTTACCATATAGTACAAAAACATATATTTTCATCAGCAAGGCTCCCAGATTACTGACGGATATGCTACAGTCCATTTAAACTGCCCTAAATGATCCCTTTGCTATCTGCTCCCTCGGTGTGCATCTGTGGTTGCCAATTAGGAGTTTGCAAAGTAATGTTTTTATTCTTACATCACTGTGTTTGTGTGTTTCTGTGTCTGATATCTTTCAGGCTCAAGGGGATCTGTTTCCAGCCCTCACGGTTCTCCAACCTTTAGCGGCCAGCAGAGTGGCGCTAATGAGGACATTTGGGTACTGAGGAAACCTTTAGCTGGTAAAAACACCCTTTTTTATTGGACAGTTGATGTGACATGCTATACCGTATGTTATCTAAAACAATTTGTTTTAATTGTTCATATTATGTTTGCAGCATTTATTATGGTCTCATATTAACCGAGAGACTACACGGAATGTTTATGCTTTTAAAAATATACACTATCATTCAAAAGTTCCAGATCAGTAAGATATTTTAATGTTTTTGACATTATACTCACCAAGGCTGCATTTATTTGATCAAGTATAACAAACAGTAATATTTTGAAATAGTATTACAATTTTAAATAACCATTTTCTATTTTGATATGTTAAAATGTAATTTATACCTGATTTTATGCTTTTTAACACCGCTCTTTCACCCAAAAACAAACAAACAAGAATACCAACATTTTGAATATTAGTGTATAAAAAATAAGTAAACGGGACTATTTAGTTCCAAACCTGTATTTATTTATTTTGAATTCATGACCTTTTTCATACATAAAAAATACAGCGATTTACAATGTCAAGATCCTAAAAGTTAAAAAGCAGGTAAAAGTAATCCATATAGGACAATCTTATAAGTCTGAAGCAATACATACATACCATACCATACCATACCATAGTATGATGAAAATACATTTAAGTTGTTTTTCACTGAAAATCTCAACAAATATCTCATGTGTGCATTCGATTACAGTGCTTCAAGAGTCCTTGCACCACATATTTGTTTCGAATGCATTTTGTGATACAGTGTGACAACAATACAGATAAATTGTCTTGAAATTAATTCAAACCTAAATGACAATTGATTGTTACAACAGAGGATGATCCAAAAACTTTATCTTATACATTCATATAAATTCAAATATGGTTATGTTATTTGTCTGCAACCCAAACACACGCTGAACTACTGAATGTGCATTTTGAATTTCTCGTGTTTTTCTTTAAAGTAGCTAAAGCAAATATATGGACAAACATGGACATAATCAACAGGTTGTTTTTGTTGTTGTTGGTTTTCTTTCATGATAACTTGTGTCTGCCAGCAGGGGGCAGTGTTGGCAGTATGGGCAGCACAGGCAGTCTGAATAGTGGACGTTCATCTACTAGCGGACAAAGCAGTAATGCCAACGCTCACCTCACCAACTCACCTGCGCCCGTGCCAACCACCCCCACGCACTCACCCGGGGTGAACACGCATGGCCTCAACGTCCCGGGACTGCATGCTCACTCCGAGGGCGTGAAGGTGCGGTGCACGCAAAGCCCAAAGATGCACAAGGACAGATGTGTCTGTCTTTCTCTTTATTTATCACATTACTGATCATGTGTGTGTGCATTTGTGTGTGTGTTTTAGCTGTTGGCCACAGTGCTGTCCCAGTCAGCCAAAGCAAAAGAACATCTTATGGACCAATCTCAGTCTTTAGATCCTAATTCAGGTACTGCGATATATATATATATACCAGTATTCTCAGGAACTTCATTTTTCTCAGATATGTTAGTGACTTTTGTACATGTAACGGTGTCCAGATGGTTTTTAGGGGATGTGTGAAGTAAAAGAGCAAAACAATCTATCAGAAAAAAATCTATCTATCTATCTATCTATCTATCTATCTATCTATCTATCTATCTATCTATCTATCTATCTATCTATCTATCTATCTATCTATCTATCTATCTATCTATCTATCTATCTATCTATCTATCTATCTATCTATCATCTATCCAGGTTTTATCCATATGTCTCATTTGTACACATCTTATATGTCCATACTTATAAGCCCATACTGAGCAAAAATGTGAAATGTGATTTTATTAAACATTTTTGGTACATTTTTTTTGGTACATTTTTTTTTTTTTTTTCAATAGTGTCTTCTCAGCGCACTCAGAGTGCATCTGCCGTCCCACGTCAGCAAAGAAAGAAACCCTTTGTGGATCCATTGCTGCAGAGGAAAGATGAAGCTTCAGCAGAGAGCAAGGCAAGTGTGTGTGTTTGTGTGCGTGTGTGTGCGTGCGTGCGTGCGTGCGTGCGTGCGTGTGTGGTGCACCAGATTTGTTTATGTGAATCATAATGTGTCTGTATTTGTCTCTTGGGTGGACAGATACGTGTTGAGTGTTTTAATGAGAATGAATATTGTAAAACTTAAGGTTATACACTTTTAAACACACTATTCTCCAAAAGTTTGGGGTTTGTAAGATGTTTAAATGTTTTTTTTTAATAAGTCTCCTATGCTCACCAAAGCATTGATTAAAAAAAAAAAATTGTGAAATATTATTATAATTGAAAGTAACTGTTTTCTATTTCATCATAGTTTAAAGTGTAATTTATTCCTGTGATGTAAAGCTGAATTTTCAGGATCATTACTCCAGTCTTCAGTGTCACATGATCCTTCAGAAGTCATTCTAATATGCTGATTTGGTGCTCAAGAAATATTTATTGTTATTAATGCTGTAAACAGTTGTGCTGCTTAGTATTTTTGTAGAAAATGTGATGCTTTTTCAGGATTCTTTCACCAATAGAAAGTTCAAAAGAGCATTTATTTGAAAAAGAAATCTTTAACATTAACATTATAAATGTATTTACTATCACTTTTCGGTCAATTTAATGCATCTCTGCTGAATAGGGGTATTATTATTATTATTATTATTTTTAATTGTACTGACCCCAGTTATTTGAAAGATTGTGTGAATTATAATAAATATAACATTATGATATATTTTTAGTCAAAGGTGTTGCTGTGTTAGTAAGTTGGCCCCATCATACTATCATATTAATATACCATAGTACCTTAATATATTATATTGGTTTATATCAAGGTATTTTGAAGAATATATCCCACAGTATTGCCATGATACTGTTTGGTTAGTGAAGTAAGATTTTGAAGCAACTATGCTATTTACTGCCACGCAGTGGTTATAGTGTGTACTGCCTGACACACTTTGGTAACATATCTGGACTTGGAATCATGAATCTGTCAAAGGAATGTCTGAATTATTGATGCATTTCTGTCTTTCCCTGTCGCGTATGTGTGTGTGTTTCAGAGCTCAGAGGCTGTTGTTGGATGGCTCACTAGTGCACAGCTGCAGTTCTACACAACAAACTTTCTCACAGCTGGTTATGACCTGCAGACCATAAGCAGAATGACACCAGATGTAATGCAAACACACAAAGCTCAGATAAACGCTGTCAATCAATAATCAATCCCTGTGTCTGTGTCAGCACTTAATACATATGATGCAAAGTCTCTTGAAGTATTAAACTGGTGAATTTTTTATTCTATTAAAGACATAATAAATGTTGCAGTCTGTAACTATATATGCATAGTGGCCCCAAAAAGTATTTTGAGACTTTCAACACAAAATATTATTATACTATTAAAAATTATTTAGAGAGGTACTTAGGTGCCCTTATTATTTTTGGGTCCGCTTTACATTATAGGGACAGTCAGAATAGTAAAATACATAATACATTTTTGCAAATAGTTATTTAATTGTTATATATATAATATTTACAATTATTCTAACTGTTTATATCAATTCAGAGATTTTTATACGCTGTGTGTGTGTGTGTGTGTGTGTGTGTGTGTGTGTGTGTGTGTGTGTGTGTGTGTGTGTGTGTGTGTGTGTGTGTGTGTGTGTGTGTGTGTGTGTGTGTGTGTGTGTGTGTGTGTGTGTGTGTGTGTGTGTGCGTGCGTGCGTGCGTGCGTGCGTGCGTGCGTGCGTGTGTGTGTGTGTGTGTGCGCCCCACAGGACCTCACTGCTATTGGATTGACAAAACCAGGGCACAGGAAGAAAATACTTTCAGAGATCTGCAAAATAAACATCCCAGACTGGATACCTCAAGAGAAACCTGTAAGAGAAAAAAGTGGGGTTCCAGGAATCTGGAATTCAAATATAATTTTAAGGAAATTCTACAGAAAGCTTTATTATTTTGAGAATATTGAGAATATTTTGTCTATTTTTTAAGTCTCTAATCAAATATGTACATTTATAAAGTTATATTTTAGAGCATGATTATCAGGACTTACTTATTCATGCTAATTTTTAATATAAAGTGGTTTGCTGATTATACAGTATTTTTACACACACATGTAACATTTTATGATGTGTAATGTGATCTTGCTGTTGCATCTTATAGTCAAATCTGGCTGAGTGGCTGTCGGCAATTGGTCTCAATCAATACTACCAGACATTGGTTCAGAACGGCTATGACAATATGGACTTCATTAGTGATATTACCCTGGAGGACCTAAAAGAGATCGGCATCACTAAACTAGGCATGTATACTACACATACTTATGTTTACATTTACAATTTCGGAGTGTCTATTTACACTAAGTGCAAATAGCCGCTGCTTTAAAATTGATGCAGAAAAGACTGGCATGAATGATCACCACATTATTTGTGTTTTGGATGGAGACATGTTGGTGCTGGTGTACCCAACCAGTCTTCTTATCTAGCTTAACCAGCTAGACTTCCTTGATCAAGCAGCCTCACCAACTACATTTTGCTACTAAATGTCATGAGGAATAGGAGGAAATTTGAGTACTCCAAAGCATAGATGTTGAATAAGTTGGGTATCAGATGAATATCCTATGTGTTGTTTAGCCATAAAGTCTGTGCTCCTTCTTTTTGTTCTCTACAATCTTCTGTTGTGGTACGAGAACTTCCAAGAAGATGCTGGCACACTGCTTTTGTCAGCACTTGACTTAAACCACAATCTGCCTGATTGCCAAAACCTTGGTATGACTCAGGGTACCAGGTGCCATTGATGCTGTTCTAATAATTCATACTGGTCTTTTCAGCAGGGAAAAGCTTACAGGCTGAACCTAACAGACAAAAATAATAACTTTCCACCTCTGCCTTTTCTTTCCCACCAAGGACACCAAAAGAAGTTGATGTTAGCCATCAAACGACTGAGTGGATCTCCAGAAGCAGACATTACCACCAAAGAGAGCCAGTTAGAAGAAAGCACAGATTCAAAGCAATCATTAGAAACCAGCACAGAACCAGATGAGAACTCTGTCTCCTCTGTTCGAATACGTAAAAGAACAGAGGGACGTTCGGAGGGGCGTAGCTCTCACCGGCACAGTACTCAAGGGCGGGGCATACAAAGAGCTAATGCCCCTCCTCCTCTGAAGAAACCCAGCTCAATTGAAAGTCCCACCCCAACACCTCCACACACCCCTACTAAAGGCAGAACTTCATCTTCTGCTTCAAATTCTCCTTCACACATTCCTTCCTCCCCACTAAAAACTCAGAGCAGGGCTAGAGGGCCTTGCGACTCTCCCCGTTCGCATTCGCACGCTCATACTGTCCCCTTACTTTGCCTACCACCTGAAGGAGAAACTAAAGCAGGAAATAGCCAAACTCTGCCCCAGCCAAGACGCAGACAATCCATTGTTACTGATGCTGAGTATGACTTACCCATGCCAGACTCCTCTGTGAAATACGCCACACTAGGTGGACATAGCGTTACACCCAGCAGCTCTTCGAGAGCCTCTAGTGAAACTCTTGACATCAACAGTGTCAATCGCAGTCAGTCATTCGCTACAGCTAGGCCGCGCAGACGGACTCGTCCTCCAACTCCACCAAAACGTTCATGCTCTTCCATTTCCACTGGTAACCTGGCTGACGAGGCTGCAGCAGATGATGTAAGGTCTATTGAAAATAGGGCTAACAATTTGCTACTCAATGTGACATACAGGGAGCGCAGACGTAGTGACTGTGGCATTGCTTCTGAAAAAACTTCATCTGGGGGCAGCGTAAGAGACATTGCTGCCATGCTTGAAATGTCCAATCTGGGAAGCAGTGGGAAAGGAAGTGGTTATCTGCAGGTAATTTAACAGTTTTAGGCATTGTTTTAAGCTACCATAGCTAATGCCCAATGGTCCAGTGCTTGTTTTAACATAGTTTTTTTATATATTACAATGCAGTTAAAAACAATTCACAAATTAAAATGTTCTATATAGAAATACATGAGCT
Source organism: Ptychobarbus kaznakovi (assembly GCA_027422405.1). Taxonomy (NCBI): domain Eukaryota; kingdom Metazoa; phylum Chordata; class Actinopteri; order Cypriniformes; family Cyprinidae; genus Ptychobarbus; species Ptychobarbus kaznakovi. The sequence goes on along the minus strand of CM049799.1, from coordinate 21,116,086 downwards.
TTCATATTTTTTTCTGATGCATACACCATGTAACTGGATAGACAAAGTAACTAGGAACTATGCAATGCATTTACATTTTGAATAGTGAGTACCGATGCCCAGCACAGTTTTGATGTTTTACCTGTTCCCCAGGCAAGCCATATCCTCCTACAGCAGAACCGGGAAGTTCTGAATTCTGATGCAGATAGTCGCCGCCGCACAATCAGTGAATTTTATGACTCTCATAAGCAGCCTGATGATCATGTACGAGAAGAAGAGATTAATCGAGTCATGCAGGACTCCGCACATCATAGACCAGCAGCTCGTGAAACCCAACCAGTTAAACATGCCCCTGAACCACGTCCTCGTTCCATGATCACTCATCTGGAAGTGGGAGTTTACTCTCTGCCACAAGAGGAGTGGTCACGGATGGATGCCACAGCAACTTTGAGAAGACCACGACCACCACATTACTCAGAGGGGAAAATTTTAACCTGACAGAAACAAGTACTATAAAGCGAAGGCCCAAAGCATTGGCTCCACCACAGAGTAATGGCACTGATGGAGATGGACCAGAGAACTTTCGGAGAAGGCCTGTGTCAGAAGCTTGTGTTGGAGATGGTGGTAGGGAGGAAGAACTGCACCATGATGGCTTTGGCTCTCTTCCCAGACAAATACTAAAACCCCCAGTTTCACCTAAACCAGCAATGGCCCTTCGAAAACCAGATCCCCCAACTCCTACAAGGAGGGTTCCCTTACCTGGACCAGAAGGTCTACATAGCCCAGGTAACAATGCAATATGATAGATCATTAAATTCTATTTTTTTCTCACTCTTTGTCCTGCAAATTGGTCTGTCTGTAGCAAACTAGCAAGTAAGTTTAAACCAGTCTAGCAAGCAAAAATAGAAATTCATCCATGCATGAAATTCATGGGTATTTTTCACAGTTGCTCAAGGAAACCAGATCTCTGCTTAACTTGTATCTCACATTTAAATAGCCATATAGCAATAGATGCCTACCTGATTTATAGTTAATGTAGTAAAAAGACTTTTATGAAATTATTTGGACAAGTTTTATATTATGTTTTTTCTTCGTTTCTATATAGTGGAGGTTAAGAAAGTCCCACCTCCAGTATCTCCCAAGCCAAGTCTGCCTCCTACACTACCCAAACCGGTAAAAATCAAACCTATACATGCAATCGTAACTCCTGGCTCTCCTCAGACAGATGTTCTCAGCCCATCCAGTGCCTCCTTCAGCCAAGCTCCATCTGAGCAACTGGCGCATCTAACACAGAGTCCGGTCACCCCAAAACCAACAGATGGGAGCATGCTTTCCCCATGTGCAGCAACGTCTCCAGCTCAGAGTCCACAGACGCCTCAGACACCCCAAACCCCACAAACACCTTCTACACCAGGTTCAGGATCAGCTCCAGTGAAGCCCCCGAGGTCTTCCATGGCTGGTCTCTCAATGGACATCCCAAGCCCTCTGGAAGTAGAACTGCCTGGAGTGGATGTGCAAAATAAGCTAAGAGAAGTAGAGAAACAAAGAGAGGAAGATGATGGTAGGAGGCAAGAAAGGGTAGAGGAAGTTGGAATTGCTAGAATGGAAAGGACAGGTCTGAACCAGGTGGATCAAATGTTTCAAGGTGAACAAGGCCTGATTTCAGATACAGGGGAGGGAGCAGGACCCGTGGTAATGAGAAGGAGGAAGGTAGGTGTAGCCAGACAGACACAAGTAGAGGGTGAACCCCAAGATGGAGAAGGAAAGACAGAGGTGGAAAGCCAAGGGTTACTGAAGGTTGCTGAAACAGGGGGCTCTGCTTTGGGGGACATGGTACAACTCAGACTGGAGGAGACCAGTGCATCCCTGGCTGCTGCTCTGGAAGTAGTGCAGGAGAAAATTAAGAAGGATGACAGGTACAAACACACACAAAAAAAAAAAATCTTCAAATCATCTTTCTTCTGATGACGATGTTACTTATTGAAATGTCTTCCATTCTGTCTATTCCGGTTTCTCTTTCTTTTCCTCTTCAGCTCCATTGTGGATAACAAGAGCACAGTCAACATTCTCGATGACATTGGCAGCATGTTTGATGATCTTGCGGATCAGTTGGAGGCCATGTTAGATTAAAAACCAAAACGTATACCAGATTCCATAGGGAGTGTGACACGCTTAAGCTTCTTGAAGTTTCTCCATGAGGGCCACCGTGATGCCATCTCAGCAGGATTGGAAACTCAATAGGGCAAATGAATCTCTTCCATTCCAACATGTTTAAAAGTCAAACTTCAACTGAGCATCTCTAAGAAAAGCCTAATTGTTGAATACTGTTTTTTCCTCAAACCCCTTTCATTGTCCACCAGCCTTTCCTCTAGTGGCAAGAGTAGGTACTGCAAGTATGTATCCTGACCTGCTGTCATGCTGCTTCCAGAGATAAGCACAATATTAAGATAGACTCTGTGACAAGCTTTCTAGATATTATTTAAGCAGAGAAATGTGAAAATGTCTGAGTGTGTATATGTGAGTAACAACATTTTGACTGAGAGTTGACTATCAATGAATATTTATCTTGATGGCAGTGCTAAGACCAGTAAAGGTAAGTCGTTTTCTCTTTTATGATATTAGGAAGCTGTACTGTTCTTTTCCACATCTCTGCTGAGAGCTTGTCCACATGTAAAGGGGAACTTTTAATTTTACATTGTGGTCTTCAGCTGGAAATTTACTAAACACTTGGTTTGGACTAAATATATGAAGAGCACAACCCCATTTCTGACCCTGAAGATATTCAGACTTTTTTGGACTATTTTGTCCAAGATTTCTTTGTTCCCTTGAAGTATAATGAAGAAAAGCTTTGGACTTTAAAAGGTGTATTGTAATCTTTATGTATGTTATTATTGTTGTTGCTGTTGTTGTTGTTGTTGTTGTCAGTATGTGTGTGAATGTTTGACTGTGTAGTGTAGTTCTTGCATTGACAAATCCCACCCTGCCCAATGTATAATACATAGATATAGACAGAATTCAGAATAAGATGCTGGAAAGGATAGTGTATATATGACACATAGGTTATAGTTATCATTGATAGTCTGTATGGAATGCACCAATATGGAATGCTACAGACACCTGCTCATTTCCTAATGTGCTCTAATAAGTGTGTGTGTGTGTGTGTGTGTGTGTGTGTGTGTGTGTGTGTGTGTGTGTGTGTGTGTGTGTGTGTGTGTGTGTGTGTGTGTGTGTGTGTGTGTGTGTGTGTGTGTGTGTGTGTGTGTGTGTGTGTGTGTGTGTGTGTGTGTGTGTGTGTGTGTGTGTGTGTGTGTGTGTGTGTGTGTGTGTGTGTGTGTGTGTGTGTGTGTGTGTGTGTGTGTGTGTGTTTGTTTCGAGGGGAGGTCAGTTTGAGAGTGAGAGAATTAGGAAGTGTACAGGTGCTTTTCAATAAATTAGAATGTTGTGGAAAAGTTCATTTATTATAGTAATTCAACTCAAATTGTGAAACTCGTGTATTAAATAAAGTCAATGCACACAGACTGAAGTAGTTTAAGTCTTTGGTTCTTATAATTGTGATGATTTTGGCATTTATGACATTTAATGACATTTTACATTTGATGACATTTAACAAAAACCCACCAATTCGATCTCAACAAATTAGAATACTTCATAAGACCAATAACATTTTTTTTTTTTTGTGAATTATTGTCCTTCTGGAAAGTATGTTAATTTACTGTATATGTACTCAATACTTGGTAGGGGCTCCTTTTGCTTTAATTACTGCCTCAATTCGGCGTGGCATGGAGGTGATCAGTTTGTGGCACTGCTGAGGTGGTATGGAAGCCCAGGTTTCTTTGACAGTGGCCTTAAGATCATCTGTATTTTTTGGTGTCTTGTTTCTCATTTTCCTCTTGACAATACTCCATTGATTGTCTATGGGGTTCAGGTCTGGTGAGTTTGCTGGCCAGTCAAGCACACCAACAACATGGTCCTTTAACCAACTTTTGGTGCTTTTGGCAGTGTGGGCAGGTGTCAAATCCTGCTGGAAAATGAAATCAGCATCTTTAAAAAGCTGGTCAGCAGAAGGAAGCATGAAGTGCTCCAAAATTTCTTGGTAAACGGGTGCAGTGACGTTGGTTTTCAAAAAACACAATGGACCAACACCAGCAGATGACATTGCATCCCAAATCATCACAGACTGTGGAAACTTAACACTGGACTTCAAGCAACTTGGGCTATGAGCTTCTCCACCCTTCCTCCAGACTCTAGGACCTTGGTTTCCAAATGAAATACAAAACTTGCTCTCATCTGAAAAGAGGACTTTAGACCACTGGGCAACAGTCCAGTTCTTCTTCTCCTTAGCCCAGGTAAGACGCCTCTGATGACAACTTTAGCCAAATTCCTTGACACGTCTGTGTGTGGTGGCTCTTGATGCCTTGACCCTAGCCTCAGTCCATTCCTTGTGAAGTTCACCCAAATTCTTGAATCGATTTTGCTTGACAATCCTCGTAAGGCTGCGGTTCTCTCGATTGGTTGTGCATCTTTTTCTTCCACACTTTATCCTTCCTCTCAACTTTCTGTTAACATGCTTGGATACAGCGCTCTGTGAACAGCCAGCTTCTTTGGCAATGAATGTTTGTGGCTTACCCTCCTTGTGAAGGGTGTCAATGATTGTCTTCTGGACAACTGTCAGATCAGCAGTCTTCCCCATGATTGTGTAGCCTAGTGAACCAAACTGAGAGACCATTTTGAAGGCTCAGGAAACCTTTGCAGGTGTTTTGAGTTGATTAGCTGATTGGCATGTCACCATATTCTAATTTGTTGAGATCGGTGGGTTTTTGTTAAATATGAGCCAAAATCATCACAATTAAAAGAACCAAAGACTTAAACTACTTCAGTCTGTGTGCATTGAATTAATTTAATACACGAGTTTCACAATTTGAGTTCAATTACTGAAATAAATTAACTTTTCTACGACATTCTAATTTATTGAGATGCACCTGTATGTTTATAGTTTTTGGGAAATAGACTGTATGTTTGTCTTCTCTTGCAAAATATGTGCCATGTTTTTGGACATGGTACCATGGTATTTTTTTTAAGTAGCTTGGATGTCCATGCTAATTCTACAGTACATGTATATGGTAGTCATACAGTACTGTTGTATTACCATCTGATACCATAGTACCACCACAGTACTTTTTTTGTAAGGGCTGAGTGTGTGTTAATCTCCTGGACAGTGCAATTATTCATGTTTTGTAATGCAAAAAAGGCTTGCTGACAGGAGAAGTTGCATATTCTAATCAAGTGGCTAAAATTAGATAATATAAGACTAATCATCACAAGATGTATAACTACAGAGATATATGAGTACAGAGCAATATTTTTATCCATACACCATGTTATTAATTTTAGCTTTATAAGTGATACTTTAAAACCAGCCATCTGGAATACAACAGAACTGAACATTTTCCGACAATCATGACAATGTTGTCCTTGATTATGACCCTGCAAAGTCAATGGAATAGATGTTGGAGTATGAAATATGTTACAGTGTAAAACTGTGTAATAATCAGTTGTTATTTTGTGTAAACCTTCAGATGGCAAATGTGTTTGTCTGACCCTGGTGAAAAAAATATATCATCAAAGACCTCTTCCATGTAAAAAGCATTGTGAATATGTGGAATTAATATAAATAAATTGTTATGAATATAACCACAGTGGCATCTGAGTGTTTGGCCATGCATTTTTTAATGACCATTCTGGTTTGAATTACATTAAGGCATGTTATAAATATGTTGTTTGAGGTAGTTTGTTATATGCATAAGCAATTCATTAATAATTGTTGGAAAGGTTACTTTGGAAATGTAATAGGTTACAGATTTCAAGTTACCCTACTTAAAATATAATAAGTAGTGTAACTTTTCAATTTCTTTAATAAACTAATGTAACTGATAACATTTGAATACTTTTCTAAATTTCTAATGTTTTCAACTGTTAATCATTTTTAAACATGTAAAGCAGGCAGGGTTAACCTTACAGTAGTGCTCAACACTGATTACTGTCAGACTTTCAAAATACTTAATCACTTAAATTAAGATTATAATATTTCATTTTAAAGGAGACATTGGATGAAAATATATTAATTTGCATATAAACGTGTTTTAGCAGTTTGTGGACACAACCACCCTACAATGATAGAAATTCACTACTTTTTTAATCCCCTCAAAACCTAAACAGTCTCAATTATCAAGCCATTTTGATTTTGGAGTGAATAACCAGCGCTTTCTTCCACCTTAAATACCACGACTGAGGTGAGACCCTTGAGCAAGGTACCGAACCCACAACTGCTCCCCGGGCGCCGCAGCACTATGGCTGCCAACTGCTCCGGGTGTGTGTTTACGGTGTTAATGTATGTGTGCACTTGGATGGGTTAAATGCAGAGCACAAATTCCGAGTATGGGTCACCATACTAGGCCACACGTCACTTCACTAAATTAATTTATGCCTGGCTGGCCTGCCATGACATGAAACACTGGATCTAACAATGCCTTACAAAAATAAAGAATATACATAAACCCATAAAGGAAAATATAAGTTATCGGATAAGTAATTGTAATTGAATTACACTTTTTCTCAGTAACTGTAAATTAAAAAGTTACTTTTATTTTGTAATTAAAGTATGTAATTTAGTTACATGTAACTAGTTACTTCCAAACACTGCTCATGAGGAACTTGGCTCATTCTTCTTGTGACCTGCAAAAGGAAAACACATAATGGCACTGTTATTTACAGTAATCAGTCATACTTCTGAAGAAGCAGAAAACACAAATATGGGTTTAAAATATATATCCAGTGTAGTTGTGAAATACTTGTGGTATTTCCCTGCAACATATATTTTCTGTCTCGATGGCCATGCGTGCACAATTTCCACAAGTACACCTGTAAAAAAGATATTTATAGACCTTGATGTACGTTTGTTACTAATAGGTTAAGACGGTAAGTTCTAATCACACTACTTTAGCGGAGTAGAAAACATGATGTGAGAGGGGGCCCCCGAGGGAGAAACGTGATTTCTACCGAGGGGATCGCTAGAGCCCTGCATTTCAGCCCGGCCCCGAACGGGCTTCGATCGGGCCAATTTTCACGTCATAGTTCAGACGCGGGCCGGGCCTCGGGCCTGTTTTAGTCTTCTCCTTATGTTTATATTTTAGACATCCATGAAAAAAATTGCCGTGCTGGTGGAAACAGCACGAGACCGTGCTGCCGCGACTGTGAAGAGCGGCTGACGGTGTTTAGTGTCCAGCAGCAGCAGAGAGCCATCAGCCAGCTGAAGAGTTCTGCGTTCAAATACACACAATAAAGCTTGCCATAAAGCCCCAGCAAAAGTAATTACCATGAATGTGTCAGGGGGAAATAGTAAGGAGATATTTGAATTATTTACTAATAAACTAGTGTTTACCTGTGTCGATGAAGAATCAGATGAAGAATCAGATGAAGATCCTGACTCGCCATCCCCTCATTAGACGCGCCTTTAGAGAGAAGCACATCTTCACGGATTATAATGAAAGAGTTTTTGTTTTCGATTTGGTTTATTTCGTTAAGTAGTAATTTAAAGCTTTCATAGATATATTTACATGTCTGTGAGTGTATTCTCTGACTTTCGGTTAATTTTTGTGAAGTGCTCTGTCAAGACGAGACGGCTCATCATTGTTTTCTTTATTTTATAAAAATTAATTTTATATATTGGCTCTAGTGCGACCAAAATGCGACCATTTTTTGAGAGTGTGCGAGTAAAAATTTGACGTGGTCGCACTTGTGGAGAGGAGAGCAGAAGCAGTGCAGAAGTGGCCAGTATGCAGAGCGCGAAGGTACGCGCAGCGGAGGATTTGGTTTTCAAACTAAAGTAAAAGACTGCTCTTAAACCAGAGAAGGTGAACATGTGTTATTTTTGTAGAGAAAACATGCAAGTTCTGTCAGCGACAGCCAGTTTAGTTTTACTTTTTGTTTTCGTTTTGAAAAGCTTGTTATCTTTACCTCATGTTAAGGTATGGAGGCTTTCCTTATTTTTTATTATTATTATTATTATTATTATTTGATTCCTCATGTTTGCTAAAACATTCTGTTATGTAAGTCGGTATAATACAGCATGTGATGTGTCCTATGCCTCCTCTTATTCGTTTTTTGTTAATAAATGTTATTGCTAGTTTGTCATTGTAAAGTACTGTTATTGTTGTTGTGCTTTTTAATTAAGAATATAAATTAATCCATATTTAGTTTTAGTCTTGTGAAAGGTGTATAGATATAAAAAAAACAGAAAATTATACGTGTAAAGCGTGACACCAAGATCGTGAAAGTGAAAGCAAAAAAGTCACAAAATTTAAATCACAATTAATACTGCGAAAGAGGCGTTGAATGTTGAAAACGTTTCGTTCTGGATGATTAAACGTTCTTCCTCATGCATGCAGCTTTCTATGTAGATATCAGAGAACAATTAAAAAATATTGTATCAATGCATTCTATGGCACCTTTAATAAAAAATAACTTGTTATTGGATACTTGTTATTTTGGGGTCAATGTATTTTGTGCAAGGACTCAAGCCAACCAGCAGAGGGCATGCATGAGCTTTGACCGTATCTTTGATACACTGGTGGAGGTCACAAAGAAGACTTCTTATAAAAGAGTGGCACAAAGCTAGAGCTCCCTCTTTGTTCAGCGAACTTTTGTGAGGTGAAGATGTTACAGTGCAACATGTCCTCTTCAGAAAGTCGCTTTGTGTTTGCAAGCATGTAAGTGCTCTTCTTTTGCTTTTGGTTTAGTATCGTTACCTCAACACTCGCTTAAGAAGGCAATGATAATGATTTAATACTATCACTGTAAACGATCTGGTAATGGTGTCTAAATTTAAGGTTTTGTAGCATGTGGTTTCTTTAAACTCAAATCTCGTGCTAGATTTTCGTATGAGGTGCTTGAGCTGGGTTTACATGTTAACTTCTCTTTATGTTCTGGTTGTAGAGTTTCCAGGCTGCCTCGTGACGGGATTGCTGAAGCACGTGGCCTCGGATGATATGCGCCATGGGCGTTTGCACGTGTTGAACATCTGTTTTTAATGATGCATCGATTATGAATCGCAACTGAACGAAGCGTTGAGTTTGTGGTAAGTGAACTAAGTTTGGTCAACAAGACTATGCTTTAATTTAAATAAATGTTGGAGCCGGTGATGACTTCTAATACTTTTCTGACACCTCGTATGAACGCTGCATTACAGCAGCTGATTATAAATTCTAGTCTGAGGCTCTTTTGCTTGACACATTTGATTTTTGTGAGTTTGATACAATATTTTCTCCACGTTTGGGATGTTTTTGGGAAACTTGTAAAGTTTAGTCTATAGCGTAACATTAGTTGAATCCGGGCTCATGTTAGGGTCTTAACTTATTGTGTAACGTTATACTAATGTAACTGTTAGTTATGTAGTTTTGAGAATTAGGCTATCATATGATATACAAACGTGAATAAGCTCCGCCCCTTTTGTGTGAAATTAAGTCCCTTAGATGAGAACCTTGCTACTGTGCAACAGACATTTAAAGGGTGCTAATATTGTTAAAAGTTAATGCTATATGCTAGTTAACGTTTTGGTTGAAGTTCTTCTATTGACGTTAGTTACATTTTGTGGGTTATTACTGAAAAGAAAACGAATAAACTTGCCACTCAAAAGCTTCCTTTTCCAATCTCTGAACAATTGGTGGTTTCAATCTGTATCCTCTGATACAGGCTCAAACATGTAAGGTTGTATGTCTAATCTCTCCATCATTCATGCCAAGCTGTAGCGATCTGTTTGTTTGCCATGTGAACTACTGAACTGAGCCGCTGTGTAACAGCCAATCAGAGCAGAGCTGAACATTAATATTCATGAGCCTTCCAAATTAGGTAATAGCAGAGCATTTCATTCTAGGGAGAAATCCTAGGGTTATAATAAAAGAATGTGTAAAACAGTTTCTGGAAAGTTTTTGCACTTTCTTAAGCCACATACCTTCTATGTAGCTATCGGATAACAATTTAAAAATATTGTATCAATGCATTCTATGGCACCTTTAATAAAAAAGTTACTTGTTATTTTGGGGTCAATGTATTTTGTGCAAGGTCTCAAGCCAACCAGCAGAGGGCATGCATGAGCTTTGACTATATCTTTGATGCACTGGTGGAGGTCACAAAGAAGACTTCTTATAAAAGAGTGGCACAAAGCTAGAATATTGTTAACTTAGTTTCCAGGCTGCCTCGTGACGGGATTGCTGAAGCACGTGGCCTCGGATGATATGCGCCATGGGCGTTTGCACGTGTTGAACATCTGTTTTAAATGATGCATCGATAACGAATCGCAATGAACGCAAAGAAGCGTTGAGTTTGTGTAGTGTAACTAAGTTTGGTCAAAAGACTATGCCTTAATTTAATAAATGTTGGAGCCGGTGATGACTTCTAATACTTTTCTGACACCTCGTATGAACCTGCATTACAGCAGCTGATTATAATTCTATCAGGCTCTTTTGCTTGACACATTTGATTTTTGTGAGTTTGCATTTTCTCCGTTTGGGATGTTTTTGGGAAACTTGTAAAGTTTAGTCTGTAGCGTAACATTAGTTGAATCCGGCTCATGTTAGGGTCTTAACTTATTGTGTAACGTTATACTAAGTAACTTATGTAGTTTTAAAAAAATAAGCTCCGCCCCTTTTGTGTGAAATTAAGTCCCTTAGATGAGAACCTTGCTACAACAGACATGGAAATGTATTGCTCAATGTGCAAATTTGACTTGTGGTGTTTGGCATTAAAAGTGCCCCTTTAATGCCATTTAAAGGGTGCTAATATTGTTTTAGGAATGTCCTAAATCAGGTTTACATGCATCCATGGTAAAAATAAAAAAACACTAGTTTTCTCAAAAAAATAGCTTAAGTTTTACATAATTTCTAAATTATTCCTAAACGACTTGTGCAAAGCAGTTCGAAGATTCAGTCTCTAAACCCCGCCTTTCACTGATGTGATTGGTCTACAGATCGAGAGACAGCCCATGGGCGGACATTATGCAAATATGATACTTCGTGACATACAGCTGTAACAGAATAAGATTCGAATTCTTGACGACTCGTTTAGGCGATTGCAAACACATTTTTTGTTTTTGATAGACAATTTTATTTATCACGCACTGTCTGCATAAAAGGTAATATTTGAAAAGGCATAATAGTGGCATTTTAAGGTATGATGCATGTTACTAATGTTACTTTTTGTTTCTATCAGCTGTCACTGATGGTAAGAATGACGTTTCCAGCGAGAGTGTTGTGGCCTCATAAGAGGTGAGACTTTTTTATCTATGGTCCAAAACAATACAATTTTTGTCTTTGACCTTTTTGATCCTCTTCAAATATTGACTATTAAAGCCTGGTAGTGACCTATTGTGTTTAGAAGGTTGTGGTAATATTGTTTATAATGGCATAGATTTATACACTGCAGTGATGAGAAACTGTTTGCTAAACTGAGCCATGTTAATGGATCTGATTGTAAACTCTCTCCCTGAGCTGTGCTAAATACTATACCAAAATGCATCTCTGTACTGTGCGAGGCTGCATGGTCATTTCTGTGCATGCTTTGATATGGTGCACATTTTCTGTTTGTTGTGTGCAGGTGTAAGAAGACCAAGAAGTCCATTTGGTGGTATACAGTTTGGACCAGTCTCTGTGGATTCTGCATGCATGTCACTACTGTGCAAATGTGATTTTGAAACTCTGAATATACTTTGAATTTTGTATGGACTTCATGCACATGGATGAGTGTCTTTATCAATAAAAATGTGAACAAAACCTAACTTTTGTTGTGTAGTTATCGCTATCATTTGAGAGATATTGGAGTGGTGCTAGTTTCATTAATCTGGATTGTGATGGTCTAACTTGTGGTTTTGTTATGAAATGATAAATGTTGTCTATACTATTATATTAATTTATATAACTTTAGCTAGCAAATGCTAGAACAGTACACGCAATCCGTGCATTATCCGAGTGTGACTGATCTCAGACAACATTGTATACCAGTGCTTCTCAAAGTCTGGACCCGCATCCATTTCTTATTTCATTACATTTCCTATAAACGCATCTTAAACTTGTACATTTTGGGTTTTAAATGTTTGTTCGGAGATGGTCCTAAAAGAAAGCGCAGGTGATGAAACTTCCTTTCCATCCAGTGAGTTGGACGTTTGATAATCGGGTGGTATTTCACTGCAGCGGAGTGTTTATATTATCACTTAGATTCTGGCCATTTGACTTATAGCAGTGTTTCCCATTCATTGATTTATTTGTGGTGCCTGTTACAATATCAAAACTGACCGCCACTAAATATATTTTTCAAAAGGATTATACTTGGTTGAATAAACTGCACAGTACGTTTCAAGATTGAAATGCAGTGGGTGTTTTTACATGAACCAAGCTTCTTCTGAAAAGCTTCGGTGTCATTTTCATTTAGTTTTTCCTGTAATGCCTGATAAAGTAGCGTTTGAGCGCATTACTTTGATCATAGTAACGCGGTTTCCATCTCGCTCCAACAGCGCCTCCTGCTGGCAGATAATTAATTTGCATGTGCAAGTCTGGAAACACTGCTGTCTGTCAGCAAACATAAACAAAAATCATGCTTCAGAACTGTTTTGAGAAGGTGCTTAAGTTTTGACCCATGTATTACTATTAATTAGGCTACTAATACTACTGCTCTTACCATATTGTTTCCTGCAATAAACATTTACTCAAACTCTCTTTTATGAGATAAACGGAAAAAAGAAAATCGGCCAAACGTATCAGCAAAAAAAAAGTCAGCATCCAATATCGACCATCGGCTGCCCTGATTTCTAAATATCGGCGTCGGTATTGTTTTGCCACTTTTGCTCTTGTTATCAATGTATTTTGAATGCAAATGGCACTTTATTATTTTTTTATTAGTGTTTATTTGTTATGCATGTTATGTAGGCTACTGAATGTTTATGAAAAACAGGTTTTGTAATAACCAATTTTTCCGGTCCGGACCTTTGACACTGATGGAAATTCAGATTTGGACCCTTGAATGCAGACTTTGAGATCCCCTGATGTATACTATAAACCCAGCATCCTACACGGATGATCCACTCGTTTCTGACAGCAGGAAGACCGGAGTCCTGAGACCGTTACATGCTCTCTACTTCCGGATTGCTGCTCATAATGTTCGCTTCATTGTACAGTTCATCACCCGAATGATATTTAAGAGCGATTGTTTTTTTTATAGATTAGTGTGCATCTGAAAGGCACTCTTCGAATAAGCAACGTTTTCATCTGGACTCAAGCAATTGTTGGATTTACGCGTTTAAATGAAACTTGTAAGGTGAGTAAATATGAAATCTTCATTTAGCGACAGTTCTGTATTTAGCATGTAACGTTAGTACTGTCGTCTTTTTTTTTTGTCTAGAGCGGTCTTTTGTGATGACACCCACGCGCCACAAAGAAAGCGTAATGTTGCGTGTTTAACGTTACACGGAAAATATAAGTCTTTGTCGTTAAACGTATACGTTTTGATTCTGGAAAGTCGCGTTATAATGTTAATACAATGGTAATTTCCTATAAACAAGCATCGTGGATCAATAAAGAAAAACGCGTCGTTCACTCAATAGATTTGCGTCTCGTCTGACTGATGTTTGAGGGAGTGGTAGAAAAAGACGGCGATTTGATGTTTATTAAAGAACAATTGTGACTTGTTCAATTTCGACCATAAACCGGGAGCGTAAGAGATCAAACTCTCAGGGATTCAGCACCGTGTACGAGCAGCGGACATCTGTTTCAGCTCGGTTCGTTATTCCTGCTTCGCGAGGACGTGCTGCTGTAGCACGCGCTAATGGAACAGACACATTCTGAGTGATGCTGGACTGGACTTATGCTTTCAAGTTAACATCGTTTAGGATCAATGTTTTTTATGGCTTGACGACGTGACTTTAGTCAAAAATAAAAAATTTTAAAGGTGGTTTTTATGTTTGTTTTCTTTTGAGCTTATAGTAAAAATGTCTGGGTGGTGTCATACAAACAAGACTAAGTCCAATTAAAAGGCTGATATTCTTCAAAGAAAGGGAAGAACTTTCCTAAATATTTGAATGAATTAAGTTTTAAAATATTTAATATTTAAAACGGAACCGTCAGAAGTGAATCAGATTGTTTTGATATATTATATTTGGATCCTTTTGTGGAAAAGGCATATAACGTTATATGTATAATTTGTATTAAATTAATTTAATCCAACATTTTCTTGTTCTAGCAATTCCTCAAGTGATTGTCTCAAAACATTAAGCCAACATCACAAAAATATGAACTCAGATGTCTTTTTGTGGGGTGCATGAGTTTCAGCAAATGTTGAGTGACCAGTACAATTAATAATAGAACAAATTTAGGCCATGTTATTTGGGTTACTAACAATAGAAATTAGGACAGATGTGAGTTATATGTGTTGAACTAGATGTGGTCATTCAGAGAAACAACCATACTAAGTCAAATCAATTCTGTCTGACCTAATTGCAGATATCTGTCTATGTTGTTTAACATCATCATGCTGATATGTGCTCACAACTACTGTTGTTCTTTGTTTTTTTGTTCTGGCAAATAGCTACTTCATCAATCTATTTTTAGTATTCAACCCCTCTAAACATGAACATGTGAGACTGACATTTAGGAACATAATGAACTAATCATCCTACTAATTAAAGTGAAGTTATGTGTAATCGCTACATTGCTACATCTGAATTGTCCATCTTTGCATGACATTTCTAGGAAGGTCGAGTTTCTCTATTTGGCATAAAATAGTGGTCCTGAATTCAAAGTGTCACTTTGTGGTATAAGAACTAGAAAAAAGAAACCTCATTCCTTTCTCGTCATATGTTTCCATGACAACAGTGACATCAGCGCTGTGCAGAGATGTGTGTAAGGATGAAAGACTCTCTGCTGTGGTTCTCTGGTTACTAGACTCTGTCAGCCAACAGCAACAGTTATTATCAGTCACACGATCATGCGACTAACTCATTCGCAATTACAGTCAAATAATACATATCATTCAACAATGCAATAACGCATACATTTAACTGAAAAAGGCCATTTTTTGTTTTCAAACATCAGTTAAATATGTACATCAAGCCCATGGAAACTTGAATTTATTAGAAAGATTTTATTGAAATGACCAATTTAAAAGAACTGATTTAGTGAAACTAATTTCCGGAGCAACACACACTTTGTCCTTTTAAGTATGCTTTAGGTAGGTATAAGTAAGTTATGCATTACGTTTTTTAGTTTGTAGTTAGCATTACTTCATCCTGTACTTCCTAGTTCTTTTTATTTTCTAGATTTATGAACAATCGTGCACCATCTAATAAGAGATATCAGCCAACAGAATATGAGCACGCTGCTAACTGTGCTACACATGCGGTGAGTTGTGTGTTTACAGTCTTAAAGGAATAATTCACACAAAAATAAACATGTACTCACCCGCAGGCCATCCAAAGTGTAGATGGGTTTGTTTCTTCAAATCAACAGATTTGGAACAATGTAGCATTACATCACTTACTCACCAATGGATTCTCTGCAGTGAATGGGTGCCGTCAGAAGACAACATCACAATAAGTAATCCACACAACTCCAGTCCATCAATCAATGTCTTAAGTGAAAAGCTGCATGTTTTTAAGAAATAAATCCAGCATCGAGAAAAGTTTATCTTCAAACTGTTGCTTCTGGCTAAAGAAACATGCTCAGATCAAGCACTGTTTACAAGTGCAAACAGTCCAAAACAGTTCTATGCAAATATGTTGGTGGATTATGATGTGAGGGGACAACTGGATTATGGACTCATATTTTGGACAGAAGCAAATGTTTTTAAACTTGAGACGTCTTAATGATGGATTTGTTTCTTCCAAACGCAGCTTTTCACTTCAAGGCATTATTAGCTGGAGTGGTGTGGCTTACTTGTGGATTATTGTGATGTTTTTATCAGCTGTTTGGACTCATTCTGACGGCACCCATTCACTTCAGAGGATGACATTTGGTTACTATCAATAAAATGTAGGACAGATGTGTGTTATATGTGTTGAACTAGTGGTCATTAAGAGAAACAACCATACTAAAAGTCAAATCAGTTCTGTCTGACCTAATTGCAGATGACAGATTTCAGTCTATATTGTTTAACGTCATAATGCTAATGTGTGCTCACAACTACTGTTATTATTTTATTTAATTTTTTTTTGGTTCTGGAAAATAGCTACTCCACTAAGTTATGTAATGCTAATTTTTTTTCCAAATCTGTTCCGATGAAGAAACAACTCATCTACATGGTTGCAAAAAGGCAGAAATGAAATTTTGGTACATTTCTGGAAACTTTCCAGAATTTTGGGAGTGTCCAGCATTTTTGGGAAAACATTTTTTTTACAGAGATTTTCTGCCCCTTTTCAACCCTACTCTACATTTTGACGGCCTGAGGGTAAGTAAATTTAAGCAAATTTTCATTTTTGGGTGAACTATTCCTTTAATCATAATTATGCATATATAATTATTTTGAAATGATTTCCTCTACAGTTCACACTGGTGATGATGATCTGTGACTGTATTTTATCTCAGCTCTGGATCATTCCCAGTATTGTGGGTGGGATCTTGTTGTACCTCTTATCTGATGACCACTGGGAGGAGATTTCAGCATGGCTCTATGGGGCAGGACTATCAAGCCTTTTCATCATATCCACAGTTTTCCATACTATCTCCTGGAAAAAGTCTCATCTCCGGTAAGAGTATGACCTAAAGCTTTTTGAATAGTTCATTTTCAGCTTGTGTACTGTGAATCCAGACACTTGAACACGAATGTCTGTCTAACGAGATGCTAGTGTTTTTTACATTCTTGAAATTAAGCTTGTGGTAGCTGTAAGCGTCTACATGTACTTGCAATATCATCACCTTTCAGGCCTAAATGATAATCCAGCTTCATATTTATTTACAGATGAACTGGAGAAGTGAAATCTAATATCTGTTACTTTACAGATCGGTTGAGCACTGTTTCCACATGTGCGACAGGATGGTGATTTATCTCTTCATTGCAGCGTCCTACACACCTTGGTGAGCTCATGTCGACAGTGAATGTTGTTTTTGCAGCAATTTGGGAAATTGGTATTTAGTCTGCATTAGGGATTAATAGATAGCTTGCATAAATTAACACAGAGTTTTGGGTGGGGAGATGGATAACAGTGTAAAGACAAAGGGTTTATACGTGACCAAGGGTTTGTTTCCTCTAAGATTTGTGAATGGGGAGATTTGAGCAGAAATACTGATGGTGCCAAAGATCCTGATTCCACAGAAAAATGTTGGAGCACCAATAATGTTGTAAAAAACTATTTGCTGTTTAAACTTACAACAGTGTATTTAGATGTATTGATTCGATTTAAAATATAATATCAAGCCAAACCAGTGTTTTCAGAAATTTAGATAATTTTCTGTACTATGTTAAACTGATACAGTTTAAAACAATTCACATATTTAGCTAAATAAACAGCGTTTCCGTTGCTTTGGGTTTTAGTCAGTTTAACTTGTCCTACTTGATACACCGTTGCATAGCTTTGAGTTATGAATGTCAATAATATTTGTATGTATTTATTTATTTGGCAAACTTCTTTATCCAAATTGACTTACTGTACAGTACATTTATGAGTAGTTATATATCCTGAAAATGAAACGGTGATCGTTTCACAGATAGTTTGATGTTCAAAATAGCTTTAATTAAGAATCGAATGTATTTCTGTAGGCTGACGCTGCGGGATCTTGGTCCATGGGCTGCTCACATGCGTTGGGTGGTCTGGGCGATGGCATCTGGAGGAACTGCCTATGTGTTCTTCTTCCATGAAAGGTATGCATGTGTCAAGAGTAATAAGATAATCATTAATAATCATTAAGAGCATTCATTTCTACATTTTAGATTTGCAATATTAGATTTTTGTAAGAAATAGCATAGATGTTTCTAATCTGTTGCTTACAGTACCCTGCATCATATTTGCTGAATTAAATAAAACACTTGTTTCTTACTAATTTTGAGGTGCTGATTCCAAAACTAGTGTATTTTGTTTTGCTCTGGCATCTCACATTTTCCCACAAAATATGATGTGCATTTCATAGATTTTTTGTTTCTTTCAATGACCATTTGAAAAGGTGAAGAAGTCTTGTATTGTAAGCAGAAACACTGCCACAAAGACATGATTCCTGTCTTTCTCTGAGCCAGTTACAACTATTTGCTCAATTCTCAGCTGATTTTCACATGCATGATTGATTCTGAAGACATCGTTTTATGCCTAAGCTTGATTTCCACTATTCCACTGCTTTGCAGATTGTAAGTTCAATAGTTTTTTAATTCTAATCTTTTGTTATTAAACTGACTTTTGACTGCTTTTGTTATTTTGTATGAACGAATGAATGAATGATGCATTTATATAGTGCTTTATTGTGTATTATTGTACACTCAAAGCACTTTACAATCATGTGGGGGGGGGGTCTCCTCAACCAAGATTTTTGTATTTTGTATTTAGTAGTTCTAATTTGTTGGTGAACAATTCCCTTAAACCTGAGACATATCATTTGAAAAATCTTGAAAAAGTTCTAATACATATATTTTAAATGCAGGGCTGCATGTGTGTGATCTTTTTTTCTGTAATGATACAAACGCACCTTGAACATTTTCTGTGTTAAAGGTGAACATGTTTCTTGCATCCTTTGTATTACAGGTTTAAAGTTGTAGAGCTGATCTGTTACATAGCAATGGGTGTTTTCCCCGCTCTCGTCATCCTCTCTATGGTAAGAAAATGAACGCCTGTTAATTGAAAACGTTATGACAGACTAATTAGAAATAAATGAAATGTCTGTCTGTTTTTTTATAGGCAGACAGGTCAGGTCTGTGTGAGCTGTTGGTTGGTGGCGGGTGTTATGTGTTGGGCATGGTGTTCTTTAAAAGTGATGGAATAGTGCCCTTTGCTCACGCTATATGGCACCTGTTTGTTGCAATGGGATCAGGGATCCATTACTATGCCATCTGGAAGTACCTGTACACACCTGTCAGTCAACCAACCAGTACGGCCCGGTGACACACATATGCATACACCTAACCACAAAATCATTTGAATATATATTTGTCACTAAAGTGCTACTAAAGCATAAGCAGTATTGTTTATTTGCTCTGTTGTGTTTTTGCTAGCGAGCGGTTTGACTGATGTCCTTCTTGTCACTTATTGATAGGTCTTTAACTAGCACATACAACAGAAATCACGTCTAGCCTTTGTGAGACTGCAGGCAGCAGGGGTCATTTTGGACCTGAGGCCGTGTGGATCCAGAACAAGAACGTTTCTAGAAAACTATGGACGTATTACATGAAGGTTTACAATTTGTTTTAAAAGTGAAGGTAATATCACTGCCAGATATTTGTAAAAACACTCATCCTGGATAGTAATTACTTGACGACAGTTTAAAGGTTTCTCTGTAGTGTCTTTAAACCGACTTGGGATTATTCCACTAATTCTGCCACTGCCAGTGTGGAGATTGTCTTATTCCTGTCAGAAATACGAGTACATTTTGTATTAATGTACACAGTATCAATTCTCCATGCTTCTCGTCTAGTGCTAGTCTGTTGCATTTTTGGATGTGTAATGTCTTTGGAAAATGCCACAAGTGCTTGATGACTATGTCCAGGGAAAGATTTGCCTGTACTGGTCATCTGATTTCATGGTTTAATGGAAAAGTTCAGGCTCTCATATTATGATTGTGTGTGTGTGTGTGTGTGTGTGTGTGTGTGTGTGTGTGTGTGTGTGTGTGTGTGTGTGTGTGTGTGTGTGTGTGTGTGTGTGTGTGTGTGTGTGTGTGTGTGTGTGTGTGTGTGTGTGTGTGTGACTTTAAAATGTTTAATGTGGTAACATCTATTTATTGATTTTAATCAAGTCAAAATATTATTTCACATTTTAATGAATATTAAATGACTGAATCACCATTACTACTTCATAGGATTACACCAACAACTCATTTTAAGGGTTAACAGTTTTTACAGCATTGAGACTTGCGTGGTGCCAATTTAAGGCTTTTGCCTGTTTTACTGCATTCCATTTCAGTGAAAATCTGAAAACAAAAAGTGTTTTTTGTTGTTGTTATTTATTCATTTCAATTTACAGCTGCTGTAGATGTTGTATTACAGATCATTTTATATGAGAACTTAATAGGGTATGAAAAACATTTGCCTTCATCATTTAAAGATGAATTTAAAGATATTCTACTGTCTTCTGTAGAATACTAAATTAAATGTTTAGGGGAATGTCCAGGCTGCTGTTTTTTTATGGAAGCTTGTTTCCACCACAGGATAAAAAAAGGCAGTTGTGACATTTTTAGGGCTGCAAAATGATTAATCACAATTAATCACATTCAAAATAAAAGTTTATGTTTGCATAGGCTACTGTACACACATATATATGTTAAATTCACATATTTGCAGCCCTAGATTAGTTTTTTATCTCACAATTTGGACTTATTCTCTTAAAATTATGAGGGGGAAAAAAACTCAGTTTTCAAATATGTGAACCGTGACTTTTTTCTTTGCAATTCTGAGTTTATATCTTGACATTATACCTTTTCTCTAATTCTGAGTTTACATCTCGCAATTCTATTTCTCGCAATTGCAACTTTTTTCTCACAATTCATGCTTTTTTCTCACAATTGCGATTTTGTATCTCGCAATTATGCCTGTTTTCTCAGAATTGTGAGAAAAATTTAATTATGAGATAAGTAGTCACAATTAAGTTTATTTATCCATCCCTTGGAGGAAACACGCTTCCATACTTTTTGGAACTGGGGCCGTCCAGCTTCATAAATAATAACAATACAACAATAAAGAACTATAATGTTGTATACCTCCTTTCGTGTTGGAACAACATGAGGGTGTAAATGAGGACAGACTTTTCGCTTTTGCATGAACTATAATACACATTTAGCACATCTTGTGATAATACTCACTACAGTACCGTCTCAGCTTCGTGGTCTGTATATACTGGTCAAGGTTTGTAAATTAGCCATCCGTTCATTGGACTGATCAGCCAAAGCTCTTGCTCTCAGGGTTGTCATCTCACTTGCTGGAACCAGAACAATCTCTTAAGCAGTCCATTTGTGCTGTGCTCTCTTAGGCCATACACATTTTAATAACTGTTTAACATTCGAAATGAACTTGAACTTTTTAAATAACTTGTATTTTTGATCAGCGGCATGTTGATTGTCACAACCACAGATTGTCGATTTTAACGCAGACACACTCACACACAAACAACAAGTTTGCAGTTTTTACTTCTCAAACTACTAAACTAAAGTCTATTAAACAAGTATTTAAATTTGAATGGCCTTCACAATCTTATAAATGTCTTAACAGTTACTGGTTGTAACAGAATCTTTCTAAATGTGTATTTATTATTGCTTTGCATCTTAAAAGAAGTAATATTTCATGTATTATGAATATAGAAAGTGTTTGGTCAGTAGTTGTAATCCAAGTGTACACAAACATACTTAGCTACAAATTGATTATATTGTTGATATTTATGTTTGCTGTGTTAAGATTAAACATTTCGCAAGCATCTCATTAGTGATTTTTGATAAAGATGTTGTATTTGCTGATGAGTGAACTTCAGCTGAAATGTGTATTGAAACACCTCGCCTTAGTAAGTGAACATGTATTTATGCTTTAAGTGTTGCAACACTGTCAGGTACGTTCTTGCTCCCTTAACGATTTAGATGATAGTGAGGGCAGTTTGTGAAGGTTTCAGGTTGAACTTGAAATTACTTTGGATTTATTGTATGTGTATTATTGTATTTTTTTCTATGAGTTGCATTAACGATATTATTTTCTGTAGATACATGAGACCGTAAAGATACTTGTATTAACCCAGCAAGTGTTAGACTATATTATTGGTGTTATGGAAGTGTTGCATATAATGTTCAGTTTTGCAAGTGTAATGCATTTTTGTATGTTTATATGTTTCTAAATTATTTATGACTTTCCGTTATTCTGTTGCATAAGTGTTCCCTTTTAGCCATTGTTGACTGTTTAAATATCTTTGTTTGGTGTATTATGCTTTATTTCAATGTGTTCACTTGGGGTTTTTAGTTGATGCAATATGAAGTTTACATGCATCATACAGCGTTCACTGCCACTCAGCATGAGATGAATGCATTTAGATTTCCATTGACCTCGAATTTAGCAAAACGACACATTGAAGTTTATTGAAACTGATATGATGCTTGAGGAGTTGTGTTAGCTAGCTATTAAGAGTTCTTTCTGAATGTAAAAAAATCCTCCTCTTACTTTTGAGTCTCTATAAATTCTGGATGGCTGGTGTTTGATAAATGCAGTCATTATTTGTGGATTTAACATGTCAAAATTATTTAAAGCAGTTTACCTCTGACTCAAAGCCAAAAGAAAATACACTGTAAAAAAAGACCAAACTATAGCACAATTTAATGCTGTTTTGCCCTGACAAATCTTACATAATGTATAATGTAGAATTTGGCATAGTCTGTTCATGAAACTTGACACCAAACTTTCATACATCAGGCTGTCTACCTGTCCTTGAGTTATGAAAAATACTAATTCAGTAAAATGACTCAATCCTCTATTGAAACCGAATCCACTTGAAACCTAACCCTGTAAATATAATTTGTGCCTTTTCTAGTTTGGGTGTGTTTCAGAACAGTTCGAGGCTTTGTGTTGTTATTCTGCTGATTTGCTCTGCATTAAAAATGTGAACCTTTCACATGAAGGTATTTGTGATTGTGATTTTGCTGCAACGTTTGTATTGACCCAGTTTTTGTATTTCTATTAAGACCACGTTATTTCATACAAATGCTTTTTATCAAGGAAACTTCCTCCTCTCTGAATCATTATTTGAGTCCTGCAGTCTATGCATTTGTATGTCTGTGATTGATTAATAAATGAGAAGAAGAAAAAAAACTTGCACTGCTGTAATGTTATAGCCTACACATTTTGAACTGATTATTCCTTACATTATTTAAAGGTGCTGTATGTATGTTTTTGACTCTACTAAAGCATAACGATACTATAATATGGTTGCAGATATTTAAGAAACATGCTAAGTTTATCTGAAAAACAATGCTACAGTCAGTTATTCTCCTTTTAAAATGTGCGTTGCGTTCCGGGCCTGGATGTCGGTCTCTGATTTGGTTTGTGAAAGTAGAACTTAAATATACAATATCAACAAACATCTGTATAGATAGATAATATCTCAGCCAGCAGTTCCACCACCACGCCACCAGATGTCACTGTTCTAGTTTCCTTAGTTGCTGCTGCCTTGTGATCATTTTCTGTTTTTCAGTACAGGCTTTGAAAGAATGGCAATGTTTTGAGAAAATTAGGCATTTTCTTTAAAGCATTATTCATTTTGAAATCAGGGATCAATCCTTTTTACCCATACATATTTAAACACAACATTTCACAATTGAGTGTGAGCCAAAATGTCCTGGGATGAGTGTATGCTTCTCTCTGATCTGCCGAATGTCCCTGTAGAGCGCCCACTTTACACCCTCAGGAAACTACAAATCTATTAGTCATTCCACTGCATTCAATTATCCATAGAGCTCTGCCATGTTCTTAAAAGACACTTTCAGTTAAAGTGCCCAAATTACATTAAATGGCTATTCCCAATCTCGCTTATGAATATTTGCATAACATCCATTCTTTAACGGTTGAATTTGTCATTGTAAAGCAGCTTTGACTTCTTTTTAACAGCTGTCTCTATTAAACAAACACATAGTATAGCCAAAATAATTGTAATAGAGATAAATAAATAAATACATTAACTCACTCCACAGATAGATGTATGAATCTTGCATTTAAAATCGAAGTGCATGCTAGTTAGTATGCCTGCTGTTAAGTAGATAAGTTAATTCATAGTTTTATATGAATGTTCTGAATGTGAATGATCTCTTTCAGAGAATGAGTGTTTCAGAAACAGTGAGTAGATAAATATGGATCATAGCCATCTGAATATAGCTCAGTATAGCTGAAGTAGGTTAGGCATTTTGCACACATACAGTAAAACCAAAATGTATTCAAATTTTGTAATTACTTTTCATCAGGTGTGCTATTTATAGTGGATGCAATAATTCATAGCTGTAAACAGAAGAGCCTATTTCCAAAGAGAGTAGAATCATGGACATTAAAGAATATAGTGTAAGTTTATTGCATGTTATTTGCAACTAAAGTCAAGTCAAGTTGAGCTTTATTGTCATTCCGCTACATGTGTGGACATACAGTGGAACGAAACGTGCCTCACAGGACCACGGTGCCACTTAAATACAGACATACAACAATGAAGTAAAAAAGAATACTATAAACCTATACACAACTATACTGACAGATTTTGACTATAAATATACTGTATATAAATGTTATCAATATAAGTGTAAAATGTATTATAGTTTACAATCTATGCAATTAAGCATGCAATTAATTAAGTGAACTCAATAGTGCATTTTTCTTTATCCACTTACAGTACATCTTTACAGGTAATTGAATAATTATATTGTCTCATAAATATTCTGTTGTGCAGACTTTACATGTGCTGAATTTATAGCTTATAGGCTACTTTAGATGTGATATATATATATATAACATTATAAAACAATTGTATGTGTTTTTCTTTAAAATATAACAAAAGATTATATACTGAAAAGCATTTATGGTAAACTAAAAAACACATTTTACTATCATTGCAGACTTGTATGTCATGTGCTATTTAAGTATATGATATTTAACATTTATTACACATTTGCAATGTTGAAGTTGCAGTTTAGGACATTTGAAAGTTATGGAAGGAAAAAGTGTAAGTGCTCAACCAACCGAAAGAACCGCAGCCTTAGATGTCAAGCAAAATCGATACAAGTAAAACTAAATTCAAGGCATCAAGAGCCACCACACACAGACGTGTCAAGGAATTTGGCTACATTCATCAGAGTCATCTTATGGGCTAAGGAGAAGAAGAACTAGTGCCCAGTGGTGCCCTCTTTTAGTGAGAGCAAGTTTTGTATTTCATTTGGAAATATGTAGAGTTGGAGGAAGGGTGGAGAAGCTCATAGCCCAAGTTTTGAAGTCCAGTGTTAATCCACAGTCTGTATGATTTGGGGTGCAATGTCATCTGCTGGTGTTGGTCCATTGTGCTTTTTGCAAACCAACGTCACTGCACCCGTTTAAATTTTGGGCACTTAATGCTTCCTCTTTCTGACCACTTTTAATGCTTGTCATTTTCCAAGGATTTGGTACCTGCCCACACTGCCAAAAGCACTTTGGTTAAATACCATGGTGTTGGTGTGCTTGACTGGCCAGCAAACTCACCAGATCTGAAGCCCATAGAGAATTATGAGTATTGTCAAGAGGAAAATGAGAAACAAGAGACCAAAAAAGGTGAGCTGAAGGCCACTGTCAAAAATTGGCTTCCATACCATCAGCAGTGCCACAAAAAATGCCACGAATTGAGGCAATAAAGCAAAAGGAGCCCCTTGTTGAGTACAAATACATAGAACATACTTTCCAGAAGGCCAACAATTCACAAAAAAAAAAATTGGTCTTTGGTATTCTAATTTGGGTTTTTGTTTTTTTTAAATGTGAGCCAAAATCATCACAATTAAAAGAACCAAAGACTTAAACTACTTCTGTATGTGTGCATTACATTTATTTAATACATGAGTTTCACAATTTGAGTTGAATTAATTAAATAAATGAACTTTTCCACGACATTCTAATTTATTGAGATGCACCTGTATGCATGTATTAGTTTAAATACATGCTTTTAAGGTTAGAAGTGTGTAGGCTACATTAAATAGGCTAAAATAAGCACACTTCTTTTTTAAGTTCAGAAATGTGTTGTAGAAAACCAACCAGCTGTAGTTCGCTGCATCAATATCGAATTAATATTGGACAGTAGCCTATATATTTATATTTTTATTGGCCGGCATGGGTAAGACACCATATTTAATTTTAACGAATGTTCATGTTGCAGTGGGTTGTACCAAAGTCCCTGTCAGGTCACGTTTTCTAGATTGTATTTATTTATTTTTTGATCGAAAGTAACGTTTAAAAAAACAAACAAACAAAGACATTACGACAGGTTAAACAGACTGCATGTTTGTTAAAATACAGCCTCGTTTTCATGTGGCATACCGTCCATCCGCCTGTCTAAACATCAGCGCAAGCGGAACAATACGCGAGAGCTTCGAGTTCTCGGTTCGGCTTTTTCCGGCTACAGTCGGCTCAGAGAATGCAGACGCCGAAGCTTGCAGACTCTGGTGTAGCCCGTGGAGACGGGCAACTAAAAGAAAGGGAAAGGGAATAAACAGCTCCAGCGACTGCCCAAGAAGAGCGACGAAAAATAAAACCAGCAGGTAAATCATTCAGAATACACCACCAATAGATTTCTCAATATCGATATATGTTTTGACAGCTCACTACGGTACAGGTAGACGTTGTCGCATTCCATGACCGTGTCTGGGCGGACCTAAACTGTATCCCACCGGCCCGAAGAGCTCATTTAACACATGAGCAAGAAGAAATACTGGCAAATGTCAATAATAGGAGTCAAACGAGCGGCTTGTGAGGGATCAGAGCTCTGAGACTGGCTGGCGGAGCCCCGTTAAGACGCACAAGCGGATTAGGACTCGCGAGCAGGTGCCTTTGTTGGCTCGCGCCGTTGCTAGTGGAGA
This sequence comes from Ptychobarbus kaznakovi, assembly GCA_027422405.1. Classification (NCBI taxonomy): domain Eukaryota; kingdom Metazoa; phylum Chordata; class Actinopteri; order Cypriniformes; family Cyprinidae; genus Ptychobarbus; species Ptychobarbus kaznakovi. Next base: position 21,089,336 of record CM049799.1, on the reverse strand, counting down.
CCCGCAGTAGCCCGACGCGCTTCTTTAAAATGAATGCCTCCAAATGAGCATCTCTTCAGCGAACGGGGAATAAAACGCGCTTGACAGGTAAGAGATATTCTGCTACCTCGAGTTTGATGTTTTTGGCAGTCATTACATGAACAAAAATGTAACTTTCTTTATTGTACGTCAGTTAAAAAAAGTGCTGATCGCAGTTACATTAGAGTACAGTGTAAAATGTTTATGAAGGTTAAATTATTAATTCACATTTAATGCCCTGTGCCTTTATGAACCATACATCTGTTTGTTTAAATAATTGTGTGCATAACAGAAGGGTGCAGAAAGGGAATGAATGAGTACTTTAGATGTACGCAGTACCTGATAAATTATTTAAATGAAGGGCAGCATGTCAACTACATGCAGTTTGTGAATAGGCTTCACGAGCGCACGGTAAAGTATTTTCACGCACGAGCAGATGGTCTCCGTTCAGACTGTCGAGTAGTGGGGATTTTTAGCTGATGCAGTCTCTCTCTCTCTCTCTCTCTCTCTCTCTCTCTCTCTCTCTCTCTCTCTCTCTCTCTCTCTCTCACACACACACACACACACACACACACACACACACACACACACACACACACACACACACACACACACACACACACACACACACACACACACACACACACACACACACACACACACACACACACACACACACACACTGTTCGAAGGTGTTGTTTCCCATGTCTGCAGGTTTGGAGACACTGCAGTCTATCTATCTATCTATCTATCTATCTATCTATCTATCTATCTATCTATCTATCTATCTATCTATCTATCTATCTATCTATCTATCTATCTATCTATCTATCTATCTATCTATCTATCTATCTATCTATCTATCTATCTATCTATCTATCTATCTATCTATTTTCAATCACCCATCTGTCTCTAATCATCATCTAATGGGTGGCTTTAATTTTCTAATGTAAATTATGGATTATTGAATATTGTGAATGATTGTATCATAGCTGCCCAGATCTATTCCTCATAGTTTCCATGAAGCTGTATTTTCCATCATATACTTGGCAACATCCCTGTTTGCTTTATCCAAAAATTCAGCCTTGCCCATCCTGTCTATTTCTATCTGTCTTTCTGACTCTAGGTGTGTGTGTGTAATAAACTCATCTACATCTCTGTTTGTACAGTACTGCCATGTTCCCCTGACTAAAACCAGCATTAGCTTATAGAGTTGAAATTAGATGTCAAGCTTACTGTAGCGTACCTTATTGCATATCTATAAGCTTTTGAAGCATCTTGGAGACGTTGCCACAGTTCCTCTGGATTTAGTCTGTCTCAGTTTCTTCTGTTTCTTCATGTCATTCCAGACAGACTGGATGATGATGATGAGATCAGATCTGGCTGTTGTCAGACTCCTTGTGCAAACAAAAATCTCACTGGATTATTACAATTAATTGCAAAATGAATTTTTGAAAATATAAACTGATATTTCCTACTGACACACTAAAGCAGAGCCGATACTCCCTATGCACAGAATACGCAAGCTGCGTAGGGCCTCCGAAACACCAGGGGCCCCCTTGCTCTCAAATATATTTTAATTTTAGTTTCCTTTTTTAATTTGGTCAGCGGTTATGAAAACATGAATAATTTATTTTAATGCAGTGCTCTGTCAACCTCGCTACATAAAATCAGTCAAATCATGTAACGTGGATGTCGTACAGTCTCTTGCTCGAGTTGAAAGCTACACCCCGCCGTAGGGCCCCCAGAAGTCTAGGATCAGCACTGCACTAAAGCAAAAGATAGAAATATCTGACTTAAAAACATTTTTTAGCTGGTGAAAATACTAGTGTTCTAATAATTTTGGGAATCACTGTAAATGTATAAATAAGGTTCAAAACTCAACTCGTCAGCTCTCAATTTCCAGTTATTACAATTTTGTTGTTTTCTCAGTTCTAGGAGTTTTTTAACCAATGCGAGTTCCGGCACCATGTTCTACGGTTCCTCATCTGCCAGCATGTCTCTGCCATCCAAAAACCGCTTGAAGCGTCAGAGTCGTACTTTCACCCAGGTTCTGTACCGGACACTAAGTTATCGGGATCGTCGTTCTGTGACCGACCTACCTGAGCAGGTACGGGACGATCCAGCTGAACTTTCCACCCAGTTATCTGCACCAGGTGTACTGAAGATATTTGGTGATGAAATCAGCACCGGCGCTAACTACAAAAGCGTTCTCGCCACACCTCGTTCCAGTGCCCAAGAGTTGATCAAAGAGGCGCTTGAGCGCTATTCTCTAAACAAGGCCTCGGCCTGTAGCTTTGTGCTGTGTGACGTGATTGGACGGTTTGAGGGCCCAGATCGACGGTGGCGCACTGAGTGCCTTCGGGCGCTAGGAAACAACGAGAAACCCCTCCTCTTGCAGGACCTCTGGAAGCCAAGGGATGGTTACTCTCGCCGCTTTGAGCTGAGGCGAAGAGCTGAGGTTGAGGAACTGGCAGCGAAAGAGAAGGACACAGTCACTGCAGGTAATGCACCAATGCATTCACTGAGAAACACATGCTCAGCAGAGGACGTTCTCGTTGTGGGATTGGATAATCTAATTAACTGAAACAGGAAAATCTAGTACAGCAGAGCAAAATAGCATACAATAATATTTTTTAAGTTTTTGCTTAATTTCAGTATTTACCTTTCAAGGCATCTGAATGAAAACATTATATTACAATTACTGGATCAAGACAAAAATAATACAAATAATACAAATAATTTATTTAAATGAAAATAATTTAATAATAATAATTTGCTTAAAAATTCTAGTAACAATTATAATTTATTAATAATTTTAACAACAATAATAATTTGAATGTAATAAATTATAATTATATAATAAATACAATTAATATTTTTGTCTGGAAGGCAGTATTAGCATGACTGTCATGATCGGTATTAAGCTAATTGTTAGCTTCCAATCCAACCACACTGTTAAGATTAAAATAAACATCAAATAATGTTTTTCTTGTGTTTCTTATAATGCAGCAAATTTATTCATAAAAGTTTTACGCTAAAACTTTGACAGTTCTAATAGTTCAATATTATTGGATAAGTCAGAAGCGGGAAGTTGGAAACTTCCAACCATAATACTTTCCAGTTAATCACACACACACACACATTTTTTTCACATACATATTTTGAATTATTAGGCCAATTACGGAAAAGATAAATATTGTGAACACAAAATGCTTTTATTAGTAGTAAACATAGCTTACACAGAGCAAAAAAATTATCTTTTAGTGCCGTCAAACGATTAATCACGATTAATCACATCCGAAATAAAAGTTTTTGTTTATATAATAAATGTGCGTTGTATACTGTGTATATGTATTATGTATATATAAAAACACATGCATGTATATATTTAAGAAAATATTTGAAGTTTATATATGAAATATTTTAATATAAAATATAATAATATATAAATGTATAAACGTAAATATTTTCAAAATATATACTGTATGTGTGTTTATTTATATATAAATAATAAAGAATAAATATACACAGTACACATACATATATAATGTAAACAAAACCTTTTATTTTGGATGCGATTAATCACGATTAATCGTTTGACAGCACTATATTATGCTATGAACATAATGGTGTACGATGCTCTTCAGTCGCAACCATCTTTGAAATGACATCAGTTCACACTTTAAGTGTGTTTTCAATCTTTCCAATAATTATTTTTAAGTTTGAGGTTCCATATTTGTTTGGAATATTGTAGTATTACCATGTTGAGAACAATATTACGCTACTTGTTAGCTTCCAAACTAATCGCACTGTTAGAATTAAAATAAAAATGCAATAATATACTTCTCTTGTTTTTGAATTATAATCTTGTTTTTAAACATCTGATTACCCACATTTGCAAAACTGAAGCTTAACATCTGCTATCACATCACTCTTTTTAAGTGCTGATAGCTGGAGATAAGAGTTGTGTTGAACGTATCACTACTATCAAAACTGTGGTGCTATAACTGCCACTACATCTTAATTGCTCTTTGACGTTCAGGGCTGCTCAGGTTCACTAATGCCGACACACAGATGTCAGAGCAGGTGCCAGAGATAAATGCACGATTGGGTCTGTCGTAGTATGGCCGGACTCCATTTGTTGAATTGAGGTCTCAGTTTCACTATTTAATTTGTGCTCTTTTATTGCAGACTAGTCATAACACTGCCTTTCGACTCTCTCTCACTCTATCTCTCTCTTTCTCTTTGTTCCTGGATGCTGTTGTACTAAATTACAAATTCAACAAGGTGGCCATTGAACCAAAACACAGGGTGGAAGTTAAATCAATATTACTCAGGATAATTTATCCTCAGGTTGAACTGCTTTTATTCCTGGTGGGGTGGAGAGAATATGTGTGTTGGTTTCTTAGTGGAGCTGTACTTTGGGGCCAAATTTAATAATAAATAATAATTTTGGAGACATCCTCAATTTGAATTTTTACATAGATTTGTATTATTCTAAAATGCAAAACGTTTTTATTTTAGGGTTGGATTAGGATCATGCAGTACTACTTATAGTTATATTTAAATAAAAAAATAAGAGTCCTAATTTTGATTGCTTAATAATGTTAGTTTGTCGATTTTCTAACAGCTTTGTGTTGTTACAATGTTAGTAGCACATTCACTTAGTTACCTAAACTAAGATATTCCCATTTACTTGTCAGCAACAGTCAGCCAGATGATGTTTTACATAATTTAGCAGACTTTTGAAAGTTTCAGTTTCAGGGGTTTTGTGAAAACTACAGATCGTACTTCGATGTTTTTGTATACCTGTTCACAGACAGCCGGATCAAACCCAGTGTTGAAGTTTTCCTGTCTGTATTTGTCACAGCCCATTTTCTCTTATTTCCTTATAGTCAAAAATGCCTTTTACCACATTGACACCCAACTTTTATTAAACAACACTGCTCTAAACCCAGTTAGCTCTAAAAAAGAGTCTGTTTGTGTAACTAGAAGCTCCAGTTAATCTTACTTGCTGGAGTAATCTTCTGCTCAAGTTATGCATTATGGGATCCTGGGAATTCTCCCAATTATCGTAAGCTTGCTACTGTTTTATTCGATGCATAATTTCTCATGGGGTGCATGTTGTACGTACACATGTATTGTCATTCTTGTCTGCATGTGACTGTATTTTAATTAATGAAAATGTCACAGGCTTATTTGGGGATCTTGTTCGTTAAGCTTGCTCAGAGTGGTCTTCTTAACCTTGGCTTAGTGTCCTGCTGTTTCTTCACGGGAAGAGACACTGCTGCTCCTCACGTTGGGACTGTTCTCAAAAATGAATATGTCTTGTGATTTTCACAGTCAATCAAAAGGGCAGTGATGATTGAGAAGGTGGGGCATTTAGATCAAGGGTTTATGAAGGTCACAGATGAGTAAAGGTGAAGAAGGGTTGGGGGATTACTTTGCAAGTCAGCAATCTGCACACACACATATATTACTCAGTGGCAGATGCTACTGCAGGCTTTATGGATAGTGTTGAGGTATTTACCAACACATGCACGTCTTATAACAGGTTTGGATTGCAGTTATGTCTGTATAAGCACCATGTCAGAATATTGTAGAACAATAATTAAATTGACCTATTCCAGTTCATTCCTATATCAACAGTTTCTTGAATTACCAATGGTTGCTGTCACGTCAACGCCGTGTCTTCCCGTGTCTTTAAAACTAATTGTATATTAGAACTCAAATCACATGAACTGCTACATTGTTAAAAATGAACATTACAAAAAATATTTTTTTCACAACGATGCCACAATTTTCACAATTTTTAGTTAGTGTGAAGAATATTTTGAAGAATATTTTTCTAAAGAAACTTTTTCCACTATGTGAAGCTTTTGTGCAGTGGAAGTGTTCCATGAATGGAAAAGGTTCTTCAAGGAAGTATAGATGCCAATAAAGAACCTTTATTTTAAGAGTGTCAAATATTAGCCCAGATTCAACATCTATATTGCTATGCATCACAAGAAAATGTAAATAGAGGATAATGTAAGATTTGCTTGCTTGAGTGTATGAATAGAGTTATGTGTGTATAGTCATGTTTTTTCTTTTTATTTCCTTTGGTGATTTGTATTTGTTGTGGTGTTTACCCATGCCCAGGGACCCACACAAACTCCCCTGTGCTATCTTCAACCTTGAGTAGAAGCGGGCATGGTAGATGCCATCGGAGCTCCCCCCGGGGCTGGCGTTTGATACAGCCCTGTACAACTATTGTTAAAGGTGGGGACTGTCCTCAGGTATGGTGTCAGCCACCAGCCCCACCTCCATATACAATACCATTACTTTTCAGATCCATTATTTACCGTATTGCTTCATGCACCAGTCAAGTGCTGACTTCCTATACCCAGCATTATACCACCATTTATTACCCCTATGCAGTTACTAGTCATATCCCTCATTGCATGTCCCTATAGGACAATAATATTACACTTACTGTATCATGCCTTTATATATTTGATTTCATTTCTGCTTTCCAATCAATCTGAATCCAGATGTGTGCATTCAACTATGACCTACAAACTGTGAATTTTAAGTCATTACTTATCTCTTTAGTGTCACATAAGCATGTGCTAAATGCATAACTGTAATATATATATATATATATATATATATATATATATATATATATATATATATATATATATATACAGTATATACACTATATTGTAAATAAAATTGTGTGTATTGGGTCACTTAACACATTTAGTCCTAATTGAACACCTCTGGTGTGACTTTACAAATGCCCCAGAGGTAATAAAACAATTTTTAAACATTAATTATGTTTGTTGCCACAAACTAAAGAAGGGGTTCCATATTCTACAACATTGGTGTTTGGTGATGACAGTGTCAAGGTCTAAGTCACACACAGAGGTGTTCAGGCTGGGATCAGGACTTGGCTTTCTGCAGACCAGTCAAGTTCTTCCACACTGATGAATCATCATTTCATCCTTGTCACTGTCATGTTAGAATGGAAGTCCCAACTTGCTATAAAATTGGAATATCATTATATGCTTAAACAGAATTAAGATTTGTACTCATGGAAATGACTAAAGTAGTCAAACCTTTTTAGGGGTGTCACCAATACTTTTGGCAATATAGTGTATATATACAGAATTTAGTTTGGGCCCAAATAAAGTAGTATCTTTTTGTCGAGGTCATATTAAACAGCCATTTTATCCAAAAATTAAGAAAATGTCCTCACTTGCTCACCCTTATGTCATTCCAAACCTGTATGAATTTTATGATTTTATTTTATGAACACACAAAATAAAATGTTTTTGCAGTATGTTTACACTGCTTTTTTTTCTAGACATCAAATGGGGAGGTGAGCGCAGATATTATAAGAAAGCACCAAATGTATCATACAATTAGTCAATATGACTTATGCACTATATTCCATATCATACAATTGCTTTGTTTAAAATGAGATTACTTAGTATGGCATGAAACCTAATCTTTTATCTTTATTACACTTTTGCATTTCACCTCCATATTATCTCCTTTTTGTGCATTGTTGTCCTCTGATGCTTTAAATATACCTATGTGTATTATCATGATTTAAGATCACTGGAAACTTCTAATAACAGATAGCACAAATTAAGGTTAAACATATTTTATGATATTTATAGTTATATTTAATTTTATTAATATTTTTTTGAACAAACAATTTTGAGTCAACATCTTTTGTTAAGCTCATCTGTTCAGTTAAACCCTATATGGTTAGTTTTTGGCTGATGACAATGAGTCACAATTACCTAAGTGGTTTTCTCTTAATGACAGATATCAATGCTCAAGCAAGGAAGCTACAAAGAAACCGTTCTAAAGGAACAATGACACTCCAGCACGGCTCCTCATTTTGCCGCAGCCTCAGTGAAACCAGCCTTAACTTTGTGGGTCTACCTGGTGAAGAACCTAAACGGTACTACTCCACCCTCCCAGGGCCAATCAGAACACGCTCGGCACGAGACGCTGAAATCCGTAAAGAACGAGATGGGGGCGGAGTTAAACACTCTCTCTACCAATCACCACACTTGCTGCTCCTTCAAGGTTACAACCAACAGGTATAAGCAAAAATAACCTCTATCTATCTATCTATCTATCTATCTATCTATCTATCTATCTATCTATCTATCTATCTATCTATCTATCTATCTATCTATCTATCTATCTATCTATCTATCTATCTATCTATCTATCTATCTATCTATCTATCTATCTATCTATCTATCTATCTATCTATCTATCTATCTATCTATCTATCTATCTATCTATCTATCTATCTATCTAACTGTCTGTCTCTATCTTTCTCTTTCTCTATACACATCAAATGTTTTGGGTCAGTAAATATATTTGTTAAATATATTAATACTATTTATTCAGCAAGGGTGCATTAAATTAATCAAAAGTGGCAGTGAAGGCATAATGTTATAAAAAATATATTTCCAATAAATGCTGTGCTTTTGAACTTATCTTGGAAGCACCATTCTTTATATTCATATCCATATTCTTGAGCACCAAATTAGCAAATTAAAACTATTTTGGAAAGATCATATCACTGAAGATTATAGTAATGGCTGCTGAAAATTTTGCTTTGCTATCACAGGAGTAAATTACATTTTACCTTATAATAAAATAGAAAACTGTTATTTTAAATTGTAACAATATTACAACCCAAATTCCAGAAATGTTTTATTTGGATTAAAATGAAAACTAAACGATTTTCAAATCACATGAGCCAATATTTTATTCACAATAGAACATAGAGAACATATTTTTTTTTTTTTACGGATACATTTTACACTTTTATCCACTAAATGAGCTCATTTCAAATTTGATGCCTGCTACAGGTCTAAAAAATATACGGGGGCAACAAATGGCTGAAAAAGCAAGAAATGTTGAAAATAATTCATTGAGATTGTTGAAAAAATTCAGCTGGGAGAACATCTAGCAACTAATTAAGTTAATGACATCAGGTCTGTAACATGATTAGCTATAAAAGGGATGTTTTAGAGAGTCAGAGTCTCTCGGAAGTAAAGATGGGCAGAGGCTCTCTAATCTGTGAAAGAGTCCGTAATAAGAGTGTGGAATACTTTAAAAACAACGGCATTGCAAATCTCATCATCTATAGTGAATAACATCATCAAAAGCTTCAGAGAATCTGGAGAAATCTCAGTGTGTAAGGGACATGGCTGAAAACCTTTATTGGATGCCCGTGGTCTTTGGGCCCTCAGACGACACTGCATCACTCATTGGCATGATTTTGTCATTGACATTACTAAATGGGCACAGGAATACTTCCAGAAACCACTGTTGGTAAACACAATCCGCCATGCCATCTGCAGATGCCAGCTAAACCTCTATCATGCAAAAAAGAAGCCATATGTGAACATGGTCCAGAAGTGCCGTCGTGTCCTGTGGGCCAAGGCTAATTTAAAATGGAGTGTTTCAAAATGGAAAAGTGTTCTATGGTCAGACGAGTCCAAATTTGAAATTCTTGTTGGAAATCAGGGACGCCATGTCCTCCGGGCTAAAGAGGAGGGAGACCTTCCAGCGTGTTATCAGCGTTCAGTTCAAAAGCCAGCATCTCTGATGGTATGGGGGTGCATAAGTGCATACGGTATGGGCAGCTAGCATGTTTTGGAAGGCACTATGAATGCTGAAAGGTATATAAAGGTTTTAGAGCAACATATGCTTCCCTCCAGATGATGTCTATTTCAGGGAAGGCCTTGTGTATTTCAGCAGGACAAGGCAAAACCACATACTGCAGCTATTACAACAGCATGGCTTCGTAGTAGAAGAGTCCGGGTGCTGAATTGGCCTGCCTGCAGTCCAGATCTTTCACCTATAGAGAACATTTGGCACATCATTAAAATAAAAAATATGACAAAGACAACTACAAACTCTTCAGCATCTAGAAACCTATATCAGGCAAGAATGGGACCAAATTCCAAAACCAAAACTCAAGAAACTCATAACCTCGATGTCCAGACATTTTAAACCGTTTTGAAAAGAAGAGGAGATGGTTCACCATGGTAAACATGCCCCCCTCCCAACTATTTTGAGACCTGTAGCAGGCATTAAATTTGAAATGAGCTCATTTTGTGCATACAATTTAAAAAAAATTATGTTTAAACATTTGTTATGTTCTCTATGTTCTATTGTGAATACAATATTGGCTCATGTTATTTGAAATTCTTCTAGTTTTCATTTTATTCCAATTTAAAAAAAACGTCCCAACATTTCCAGTATTCGGGTTGCACTGTTTTTACTGTATTTTCCAATAAATAAATACGGTAAGCATAAAGAGACTTAAAAAAATGGTCCCAACCCCAAATATTTGAATATTGCATACTATACTACATCATAAAATAAAAAAGGTCAACTTTGATTTGATACGTCTCATAAGAATGTTTTTAAGCTGTTTTTAAGGTTTTAAAGTTTTATTTATTGCTTATTTTCTAGACAGATTTCTAAAGTTTTTCATTTTTTTAGCTTGTTTATTGTTTGCTTTGCTTTTGTTTTGTTTGTCAGGATTGCCTGGTTTACCTGTTGAATCGAGAGCAACACACAGTTGGTCAGGAAACGGCATCAGCAAGGCCAAATATCTGCCTGTCATCTCCGGATGTGCTTCCACTTCACTGCCGAATACGTCGTGCACCGCAGCGGCGCTCTTCCTCGGACCAGCGATTACTTCTGGAGCCTGTCGCTCAAGGCAATGTACTGGTTAACTTCATGCGCATTGAGCGGCCCACTTCACTACGTCATGGGGATTTGCTATCCTTTGGTGATTATTACATCTTCCTGTACAAAGACCCACTAAGTGCGAAACCTCTTCCTCCCCAAACTCTCACTCGACTTCGGGCGCTGGCACGACTATGCGATAGCGAGTCAGGGAGTGTGCCTGAGAAAGGGGATGCATGTCGTATGTGTGGGGCTATATTACATGAACCGGTGGCGTCTCGGCGCAGCTCTAAGGCTCCTGCACGAGGTGCACAGAAACGAAAGCTTGCGCTGGAATTTGAGCGGGCTCACGAGGATGCGCTGGTGAACCGGGTGCTGACACTTATTGAGCCGAGCGGAGATGACCACAAGCTGACACCAGCATATTTGCTTTGTCTTTGCATCAAGCACTCAGCGAATACATTTCCACCTGGCAGCTTCGGTAAACTATTGCAGAAAATTGCCAAGAGGATTCAGACCATAGCATGGGTTAGTATCACATCAGAAACTTAGTTGTGTTTTTGTTATTTTTTCCACGTTAAAATGCATCTATACTAATTTAATGTGCACAGCCAAATAAAAGTAAGTTAATTTTAGACTTATGTCCCTGAAAAGTAGGAATGCAAAATATATTGGTACCATATTGGATATTTACAGTAATTGATCCATATTGGTTGGTCTCTGACATGAAACATGACATGAGGATAAAATGTATATATTGTGGCCACAATTTAAGAATTAGTTCCCATGAATTAGGAAATTGTTTCCTTGTTTAATTAATTAGTTCCCTCCTTTTAGTTAAATCGTGGCCACAAATTAGGAATTTGACAACTTATTAATTTGTTTGCCTGTTGTAGTACATAGTGGCCACATTTGTTACAATTAGTTATCATTTTAATTTAAATAAAAGTGGTTTTGATTTTGATTTAATTCAACATAGCATGATTAACGTAAACGAGCAAAATACAATTCTTAATTCATGGCCACAATTGAACTAAAACTAGGGAACAAATTCTTCAATTGTGGAAACTAATTATTAAATTGTGGCCACATTAAATATATTTTTGTCTGCATGTCATGTGTAGGGCTCCTAGACCAGTAAATAGTTGATGCCAACCATTACCAATAAATTAAATATCCAATAAGGTATCAATATATTGTACTTTTCATGGAAATAAGCATAAATTCTATTTCATCATATGATATTTTCATATTTAGTTTACCTTCATTCAATGCTCACTTAAAATTAATCTTGAAAACTCTAGTAATTCAATTATTAAATTAAAATAAAGACAATACTGTTAAATGTAATCTCGAATCTCAATGAATAACAGATTTTACTGTACATTATAATGGTGTAATGTCTAAATTAACTTTTATCATATAAAACAATTGATTTGACTATTTAGGAAATTATGCACTTTACCTTGTACAAAATTATTGTTTGAAAATGTTAATTTCTTGCAGCAGATGCCCGACGGTCTGTCACCTAAACCCAAACTACATTTCCCACAATTCCTCCAACTGTTACACTGTAGTCCATATCATATCATGTCACTGAGACTGATTGTATTTCAGCATGGGAGAAGAAAATGATGGGAAGGCAAACAAAGCCAGATTTGTCTCCATGACTTTCCAGTGATTGATTTACAGTGTTGCACTTACAAAAAATTGATTCTGCATGTTGGCAATGTCCAAGTGCAAGTGTGTTTTTATTTACATAATGCACAGCAAAAGCATTTTCATGATGAGGATAAATCCCGGATTATCCATTGATTGATTTTCTGCTGTGAGGGTCAGTACTACTGCAAGTCACCTCACTTGCCCTTTTATCTTTGTTGACAAATTTATTTGCCTATGTTGATTTAAACACTACAAAATTAGTTGAATCTTGTAATTTTTGAACGTCCCTGTAACCTAGTCCCAATGCAACTATACTGAAGCATTTAATGACTGTCTTTAAACTCATTAATGATTAAAATCCAAATTTAGAAGGTCAGCCGTCAGCCCCAATATTAACCAGCCAAAGAAAAGAGCAAGGACAAAAGGTCTTAGAACGTAGAAACGATACCAAGGTATTATACCTCCCACGTGAAGCTGTTCAAAATTTGATGACATTAATTGCCGTCGGTGTCTGTGTCTCACAGGAGAAGACAAAGGAGTTGGCACAGAAGCAAGCTCAGCAGTGAGTATCATGTTCCGCCTTATAATACGCACATGTGTGCACTTTGAACGCGTGACACTTTAAGGTCATGCGGTGCTGAGTAGGCCGTCACTTATTCTGAAGGCATTGTCACTGAATCAAACCAATGAATGTGTGTTTTTGTGTGGTTATACAGTCAAGATCCTGCCTCGCTGTCTCTGCTCAGCATCTCAGACCTAGTACCTGATCTCCAGTTCATTTTCTTCTGGATGTCCAATGCCATCGAAATACTGTATTTTATCCAGCAGAAATCACCTGCGTACATGCAGACTATTGAGCTCATGGATGATAAAGGTATGAAACACACTCTGCATGGATTGAGAACTGGGTCTACAGGGCCCAATACTGACTAAATTAAAAACACTAAATAGACAGGAGGATTAGAGGGTGTAAAAGACACATAAAATACTGCATTTGGTCTAATTGTATTTTTTTCTGTTCATTATTGCAGCGGGATCTAAAGAATCTCTCCTCTCAGCAACAATATCAGCAAACGAAGAAGTAATGACCATACTAGAGGAAGTGATCATGTACACCTTTCAGCAGTGCGTTTACTACATCACTAAGGTAAAGGGTAGTATCACGTTATATGTGTGGAGCCACCACTGTAAGATGTTACCAGGGCTGCTGGGAATGAATTATTTAATGTGTGTGTGGCTGCTGGTTTACTTGTGTGTCTTTAGGTCTTCTTCTCCTCCACCTCGTGTCCTCATTCTCTTCCCTATGTGTAGCCTGTCAATCATTTTTGATTCATAAAAGTAGTAGTTAATAATAGTAATGGTAATTATTTACTTAATGATATGGTAGTTAATTTCTTAAATGAATTGCAGTTGATCAAATATCAGTATTTTTGAATAATAAAATGATAATTAAAAAGACATTACGTTATTGTATCAAATGAGTAAAAAATGTAATACTTTTTACAAACAGTGGATGAAGAGGTTAATTGATATAATTTTATTTACTTTTCAAAAGTTCGGGTCTGTAAGAATTTTTTTTCTTTCTTTCTTTCTTTCTTTCTTTCTTTAGTTTTTCTTTCTTTTATTTTCTTTCTTTCTTTTTTAAAAGAAATAAATTAATATTTAATTATTCCGTGAATTTTTCAGTATGCATTAAAATAAACGTTCTAATCATGAACAAATCCTAAAAAAAGATACCAAGGTTTCCACAAATACATAAAGCAGCACAACTCTTTTCAACATTGATAATAAGAAATGTTTGTTGAGCACCAAATCAGCATATTCGAATGATTTCTGAAGAATCATGTGACAAAAGAAAATCATAAATTCATAGAGGTTTGGAATGACATAAGGGTGAGTAAGTGAGGACATTTTCTTGAATTTTTGGATAAACTAGATGTTGAATATGACTTTAGCAAATATATACTCTATTATTTTGGCCCAAACTAAATTCTGTATTTATACAGTATATCTATATACCGTTATGCATTTAGCACATGCTCATGTGACACTAAAGGCTGGAGTAATGACTGAAAATTCAGCTTTCCCATCACAGGAATAAATTACATTTTAAATATATTACAATTGAAAACTGTCATTTAAATTGTAATAATATTTAACAATATTAATATGTTCACTATATTTTTGATCAGTGTCACTGGGGACAAATGTTAAAGGAATTAATAATGGTATATTAGATCATACATTAAACGGACAGCTCTGTAAATAATGTGTATCTGTAGGTGTCTGGTTGTTCGTGTTATTATAACAAATGGCTGTTCTTTACATTTCAGACCATGTACGTTGTGTTGCCCGGGCTGTTGGACTGTAACCCGTTTGGGACGGAGTCTGCATCCGAGCAGTGCCGGCGGGCTGTTGGAGTGTGTGTGTGTGCTGTGTGTGTGATGCCAGAGGCGGTTCGCAGGGTGGTGAGTGTGTTTCAGACTACATCAGACCTGCTGCAACAGTACCAGGTCCATTCAGAGATTCAGAGTCAAATGTTTGCCTACCTCTTCTTCTTCACCAACGTCTCACTCTTCAATCAACTCATCGATAAAGGTTTGTTCAAGCTCAGCGACCTTTTATGTTTCTGTGTAGCACACACACGGTCTCAAGAGATACTCAAATATTACTGTCATATATTTTCAATAAACATGCTGCTATGGCAACAACAGGCCATAGGTATAATGTGTCAGCAATTGCAGGCAGAAGAAAAAGGGGTGAAAGGCTTACAAATAAAGAAATAAGATATTAGAATTGGAACAAAGTATTTATTCTGCCCTCTAGTGTTGAAGATACTCTAACCTGTGAGCCAATGGACCTTCTCCATTAGTTCTTAGGGAATACATATTTACTTTATTTCTTTACAGATTGTCTTTTTTTCATGGTACATGAGAAGAAGTATTCAGCTGAATGTCCAGGCTGCTCTTCTAATACAACAAGAGCAGAGTTACAAAGATGTAAGATAGGCAGTCGTTGTTCACTTGCTTAACTTTAAGATGCATTCAATATTAAGTAACTGATTCGTGTATTAGGGGATATTTTTAACTGAGATTTTTATTAGTGAGTAATTACAAATATTGTAATTATTATTAAAATAATATTATTCAAATATTATTAAAACATGTATATATTAAAAAAATATATTTTAACATTTTATTTTACTGAAATATTAAAATTATTTTGAAAAGTCTGTTATGATCACCAATGTGGCATTAATTTGATCAAAATACAATAAAACTATAGTATTAAATATTATTACAATTTAAAATAACCATTTTCTGTTTGAATATAATTTGAAATGAAATGTATTTCTATGATGACAAAGCTTAATTTTTAGTGACACATTATACTTTAGAAATAATTGTAATATTCTGATTTGGAGCTGGAGAAACATTTCATATTATTACTATCAACGTTGAAATCAGTTGTGCTGCATACTATTCTTGATGAAACCATGATCATTTAAATTAATTCATTCATAAAACTAAGAAAATTCAAAAGAACAGCATTTATTTTAAATACAAATTCATGTAACACTATAAATGTCTTTACTGTCACTTTTGATCAATTTATTGCATCCTAACTTTTGAACAGTAGTGAATGTTTAAATATAATATATTTAATGACCATAGTTGTTTTTGAAATGATTTTGACAAAACCAGTACCAGTTTCCTTTTTTAAAGGGTATTGCGAAACAAATGTTGTTTTGTGTGCATTACACATGGTCAGGTGAAGATTATTTCTCCAGACACCCATAATCCTCTTTATGTCATAACAGACAGAGGCTCAGAGCTGTTCTCACACACAAGCACCCACTTACACTCACACAATTTGACATGTAATGCTGTAATAAACTGTGACTACGGTTGTGAATATTTACTGGAAACATCTTTTTATTACCAGTATTACAGTATGCCATGATTCTGAAAATTGTTTGTCTAGTGTAGTCATATGCATCCTTTCCATAATAATTGTATGTGTGACTGTGTGTTTTAGGCCCCGCGCGTGGCTGGTTTCAGCGTTCACGGGTCCTGCAGATCCAGGCTAGTGTGAAGATGCTGCTGGACTGGGCTAAAGGAGCCGGGCACAGTCATCTCGCCCAGAAGTTCTTTGGCAAGTTCTGTAGCGCTGTGAGCATCCTGGCCACACCCCCACAACAGCTTTCACAGGTAACAGTTCATATCTCTTTTATATAGTAAATCAGATTTATCAGATCATTTTCATGTTTCAGTGATCAGTAAAAAAAAAAAAAAAAATAATTCGAGTGCAGAAATCATGCATTATTTATTTTGGATTTAGCAAAAAAAATGTTTTTAAGCTAATGTTTTTTTCATTAAATAAATTGTGTCAGTTATTTATAGTTAATTATATGTAGTTGTAAATAAATGTGCTTGACGATGCCATAGAAGAACCTTTTTGTCTAAATGGTTCCATAAAGAACCCGAAGAACCTTTCTGTTTCACAAAATGTTCTTTGTGGTGAAAGAAAGAAGGGATGGTTCTTTAAAGAACCTTTGAATGAATGGTTCTTTGTGGAACCACAAATGGTTCTTCTGTGACATCGCTGCGACAAACCTTTTGAGCAACTTTATTTTTAAGAGTGTGTTCAAAAAGAAGAAGATAAATAAATAATTTCAATATTGCACTGATAATATAAGCTTCATGTTATAAATAAATTAAAAGATATAATAAAAAAAACAATTGATCAAAAAATAGATTGATAATACATGTTATAGTAGTGTAGTCAACAATTTTAACTGAAAATTATGATTTCCTTTCTTTAGAGTGAAAAAGGTTCTTAACACTAAGACAAAATGGCTCTTTTAAGAACTGATTACTGAAAGGTTACTTTTAATCTTGATTTGTATTGTGTTTGTGTTTGTGTGTGACAAGGAATGAAGCTTATAAATCATACATAACGATCTTGTTTGAAAATTTTAAATAGGAGACATTTTGTGGGAGGTGTAGTTTTAGGGGTACATTTAGTGTGAGATATAAAATATAGTTTAAAAACCATTACATCTGTGTCCTCATAATGTCCCCTTGAAACATGGAAACCCAATGTGTGTGTGTGTGTGTGTGTGTGTGTGTGTGTGTGTGTGTGTGTGTGCGTGTGCGTGTGCGTGTGCGTGTGTGCGTGCGTGCGTGCGTGCGTGCGTGCGTGCGTGTTTGCAGATGAGTTGGAAAGCTTTGTGTGCAGAGCATCCATCTCTGAAGCCTGTGCAGCTACACAGAATCCTCACACAGTACCAGCTCATGGCAGAGCTCGGTCCTCTACCAATCTGGCAACCGAGCAGTGAAGATGAGGCATATATCTACAGAACAGGTAGACACATAAAATAAATACAAATGAGTACTGTCGACTTGATTTCCAGAGACTTTGTGTATTCTGGTGTACATTATGCATATATGTCTTTTCAATAGTTGATCTGCTAGAGAGTTTTGAGAACCACCCTCCTATTGTGCTGCCGAGTGCTGGATTCAAGGTGGACCTGGAGAGTGACAGTGTGGAGGACACTATATACCGCCAACTACTTTACGTTCGTCATTTCCTTTGGGGTCTTCGCTCCAAGACCCATCCTTCTAATGGCTGTGCAGATCGTCAGGAGTCTCAGGTACATTTTGAGTAAAATACCAATAAAACACTGCTGGTTAAAAGTGTTTTAAACTTCTTAAAAAAAATCATTAAGACTTTTTAAAAGTCTTTTCTGCTCACTAAGGCTGCATTTATTTGATCAAAAATACAGTAAAAACAGTGATTTTGTCAAATGACTGTGTAATTTATTCCTGCAATAGCAAAACATATTTTTCAGCAGCCATTACTCCAGTATACAAAGTCACATGATCCTTAAGAAATCATTCTAATATGCTGATTTGCTGCTCAAAAACATTATTATTAAGATATATTCATCAGCGTTTTGCTTTTGCTGGTCATTCTTAAACAAATGTGAACTAGCTCCAGGACTGTAGCTCAGAACACTCTAGACACGAGAGTCATTCTTAATCTGATTACAAGATTAGCTGTTTAATTAGGAATAGCCGGCTGAACTATGGCCATGTGTGAGTCAGTCTACAAAGAAACCCTACACATTTTCCAGTGTTTACAGATTATCCAAGCCTTATTTCATTGTTTATTTGTTTCTGTCATAAGTTTAATTGCCATATGGTATTATTCTGTTAAAGTTCATCCTCCACCAGAGTACTCAATGTTGATTTATCTTTCAACTACTCATGCAGTTGAAATGAACACAATGCACATCCCTATCCCTTTAACAAAACACCTTTCTTTTTATAACACATGGAGATCATAACAAATATGAAGATAATAACATTTCCCCAATGTATTGTGGGTTTTCAGCAGAGGGCAGCCAATTCTATTAATTTATATGGTAGTCCCCATCGTGGTTATTATAGTTTTGAATATTTAAATTCGTTTTATTTTAATATACTTTTCAAATTTGCTATACAAATCAGTTTAGTTTTTATTAGTTTCATTAATATTTTTGTTAGTTTTAGTTTAGTTTTTATTTTGTGAACACATGTTTTTTTAGTTTTTATATAGTTTAGATTCAGTTTTAGTTTCAGTTTTAATTAAAGTTTAACAGAATCGACAGATCACTTCCAGAGCACAGGTCAAATAAAGACGTTTAACCTTATAGTGAGACAAACGTCTAGCAACACAACATTAACGCATGCTGAGATTGGTTAGATGGTAAAAGTATACAAATATACACCAAAGGAAGCAGTCAAGCCTTGTTACTAAATACATCTACACAAGCGCTTAATGTCATATCTAATGGTGTGTAAATATTTTATATGAAAATAAATGTAGCGTAATTTGGTTATATTAGATGTTTATTTTCTTATTTAACCTAACCATAATATTGTAACTGTCGTGTCTAGCTCACTTTTCCGTGAACAGCCGCGCATAAATCATAACTGAGGCTAATGATGTTCAATAATAACGGCAATCGTATTTAACAGTAAAGGCTCATATTTGATTATGCTCTTTTCTTCCTGTATGAAGAGTTATTAGCGTGTGCATGATGTGATATAGCTTATGCATATTTGCATATTTGTTCGAAAGCCTGGCAGAGTGATCACAAGATACTTGGCCAAGTTTTGTATTGTTTACAGAAAGGATTCGCGTTCTCATCTTTTTTTCTGTTGATAATCACGTTGCTCTGCGTGTCTGTTTTTCTTCAAAGCACCAAGTTAGAATGCCTAATGTTGGTTTGATTGTTTGTGTTACATGAGAAAATAAATAAGTTTGCCTACCTGATGTTGTAGATTAATATCCCCATGGAGTGCCATTTACAGGCATTTTATCATATTATTTTTTGCTAAGGGGAGAGAACGCAATAATTACGAAAACTAATATTTGTTTTTGTTCATTATTATTTTATTTTAGTTAGTTTTTCAATAACTGTTGTTAGTTTTGTTTCGTTTTAGTTTTTCAAATATTTTGACATTTTTATTTTATTTCAGTTTACGAAATAGTTTTTTTCATCAATCGTTTTCGTCTTAGATTTAGTTGTCATTTACAAAAATAACCTTGGTCCCCATATTCATTTTAGCTGTGGAGTGACTGTGTCTTCAAAATATTGTAGAAAATATACAAATATAAAGTAATTTTCTCCAAAGCAAAATTGCCCATTTTTTTATTTCAGTAATTTTTCATCTCACCATAGCATTCTATTCTTAAATAAAGTAGAACTTTTACCTTTGTTGTTTTTTATTAAGAGTTGACAACTTTTACTTTGCTCTGTGAGAAAATATGGATATTAATAAAATGATAACATGGTAATACGTTCTCCAGCGTGAGCCTCCTCAGCCTCACCCCAGTCCACATCCAGCACCTCCTTTACGTGGGGAGGGAGAGGGGGAGGTGCGGGGCTCCTCCGTGGGTCTCGGAGGAAGAGGAGAAGGAGCTGGAGCCGAGGAACGAACCAGAGACAAGCCGCTGCATAGCATTCACTACAGAAACGGGACCAGCATCCGTTACGCCAACCAAACCCCAGCAACAGATTCTTCCTGTATACCGACTCCAACTAATACACCCCTCTATCCGGAACACACGTATATACACTCCAACACACAGTCCAATCCAGCCCACTGCCCTGAGCATGCTTCACAAGAGCACACACATACACACTCTCACACAAAGTCCAATGGTTGCATGCGTTCAACTCCAGAGCACAAGAAAATCAATGGCTTCATCAGCAATGGCATTGAAGGCAAGTCAAAAACGCCTTTGGGTCGTGGATGTGTGTGTTCTTTCTGCTAGATTTAGTCTCTTGGGTCATTCCTGTTATACAGTACATATATATATATATGAAGGTTATTTTGTAGTTTAAATATGTTTTTCTTCAAAGGAACAGTTCATCCTTCCTCACCAGTGGATCCTCTGCAGTGAATGGGTGCCGTCAGAATAAGAGTACAAACAGCTGATAAAAACATCACAATAATTCACAAGTAATCCACACCACTCCAGTCCATCAGTTAACGTCTTGTGAAACAAAAAGCTTTGTGATATTTTTATCAGCTGTTTGAACTGATACAACTTTATCTCAAACTTTATTGAGTTATCTGGATTATTTATAAACGTCAAGAAATGTTTCCATCATCAACGGGACAGAGCTTATAAAAGGATGGCAATAAAGACCATTTTTTATATTTTGAACTATATTTTGAATTATCATACCAATTTATCAAACTGAATGTATTTTTTAAAAGACAAACTAATAATTCATTAAATGACTAAATTAATTACTAATGCTTTTTTCTTACTAGTATTTATTTATTTAAATGAGGCTAATGCTTGATTTAATAGTGAAGTGCTGTTGTTTTCTC
Organism: Ptychobarbus kaznakovi; assembly: GCA_027422405.1. Lineage (NCBI taxonomy): Eukaryota > Metazoa > Chordata > Actinopteri > Cypriniformes > Cyprinidae > Ptychobarbus > Ptychobarbus kaznakovi. The sequence goes on along the minus strand of CM049799.1, from coordinate 21,068,037 downwards.
ATCAAAAACGATGTCACTTCCTGGAGCATGATGTCATTAAAGAGCTGGCTTTTCTTGAAATCATATTACAAAATATTGAAACCATATTAGAAAATATTAACTCGACAGAAAGTGGACAAATGGGTAAAAAAAGGAACAAATTTAATTAATTGGTAATAAAAAAAATCACTGCTATATTTCCTTATTTGTGGTATTTGGATAAAAAGAAATTGAATAAGATATAAACAAAATTGGGACATAATGCAGATATGAAAATGTACTGTGTAGTACGAATGACTCTGTTAGTGTTTGCACATGTTAGTTTTGATTATTCAATGACAGACATATAATCATGTCTCATTTATTTTATTTCACTTGAATGAGTTTATGTGTGAATGCATGTGTTTATTTCTTATGAACATGCACAGATTTATCTGTGTATAGTTCTGTCAGTTTTCTATGTGTTTACTCTCTGCATCATTTAATAACTTTGTGTGCATGTGCAGCAGATGCATTTTCCCATTGAGAACATATTGATTTTGTTTATTGTCCCAACTACGGAGTCTGTGTGTGTGTTAAATGAGCACTGAGTCCTGTGTGTGTTGTGTGTGTTTGTTTATCCCTGCCCCACTCCAGGCCCTTTGAGTGGTTGTGGTTTTCCTTTCCCTGTCCCTGTCTCTCGTTTGGCCCCAAACTCTGATGATATCTGTTCCGTCTTTGTAGTGGACCTGGATAAAGGACCTTACGGCCTGGGAATGGGACTTATCGATGGGCTTGTGAGTCTCTGCATTGCTCTGCTGAAATGTAACACTGGCGGTCAATGTTCTATGCATATAACACTATAGATTTGTTCCAAAACCTAGACAGCATGATGATGCTCATATACTGTAGGCTCATTGGAGTAAATGTGCCTCTACCTACATCTCCAAAAAACATACCTTAATATGTCCCACTTTATATTAACTACATTCAAGTACATTTAAATTAATAATTTGATACAATGCACTTATCGCGTACATACAGGTTTTTACATTGTGCTTATATATTTTTTTAAATACCTGCATGTAATTAAAATGTTGACCTATCCCTTACACCTTAACTCACCATTAAACCCACCCATACCACCAAACCTGTCCCTAACCTTACCCATTTCCCACATCAATACACTTAAAAAATATCCATTGAATGTACTCAATTTTTTGAGGTAAGTGGTTGCATTCAATTTATTTTAGCTACATTTAAATAAACAAATGTAGTTGACTAACTTTCAAAGTTTTTTTTTTTTCATTAAATGTAGCTAAAAATAAATTGTTTGTGACCACTTACCTTACAAAAATGTAGTAGCATTTTGTTCAGTGTAGCAGCAAAAGTGTTTTACAGTACAATATAAACATAATAAGTACATTGTACTTATTGTTGATGTAAGTAGCTAAGGCCACCTAATGTAAAGTGAGACCCCTTCATACAATTCACTGCAATTTCCAAGTGAAATGAACACTAGTGGCAATAAAACACCAACAAATTGTATTGCTTTCATACTAGGAATACAATGGCAGATAAAAAAATAATAATAATAAATGCCTTGTTTATTTGTGGTTCCTTTTCAATTCTTTGTAATGATTTTAAAACGTTTTTATCATCTTGCATGATTTGTAAAATAAATAAAATGATAATTTTGACATTTTAATCACATAACATCTCCATAATAATGGCTTTTCTGATGCAGTAAACTTGCTCAGTAGCTCACCCGGACAGCATTGCATTGCATTTGAGTAAGAGCACAAGTCCTGATAAAAGAGCTCAAAGACTTGCAGGAGCAAGATAAATTGTCATGGTTGCTTCAGCAAATGTGTTTTTACTTAATTTGACTTTTGTAAACACTATAGGTGGATAAATGCAATAGAGTAATAACCTTTTAGCACCACTCACCAGACATTTAACATCAGCTGCCATGATACATACAGCAATCATCATTAATAAAATGTGTCCAGATTCATGCCTACCTGTTTCACTACAAATTGAACAGCGCTGCTTACTGGACATTTCATTTCTGAACAGCTGCAAAACATACAGCAACCAGTGTAATAAAAGATTGCTGCAATCACATTTTGTTTTGGATACATCTAAAAGTGCTTTAGCCCCACTCACTGGACATTTCACTTTGAAAGTGTAAGGAAACAAGAAGCATGTCTGGGTATATAATAAAAACACTCGTGAAAGGTGTTCAAAAATTACGCCAGCAAAATGATGCTGCTTTATATTTTGATTTAACCCAAATATAATAATTCATGGCAATCCTAGAATTGTGAAAACTCATTAAAAATTATCCAATACAATTGACAAGTTAAGATAAATTATTTTATTTATAACATTCTGATTCATATTATGAGCTGGAACAAATACTAGTTTGATGCAGCTGATGCTTTCACTATGATTTCATATTTTCTGTTATACAAGAAAAAGGCATCAAATAAGTCTTTGTTTTCTCATTCTCTATATACACAGCACACCCCTCTGAACTCTCCTGGAATCTACATCAGGACACTGATTCCAGATGGACCAGCTGCTGCAGATGGGCGACTTTGCGTTGGTGACAGAATCCTGGCAGTGAATGGGACCAGTCTCATTGGAGCTGACTACCAGAGGTCAGTGCTCTATATGCATCACCGGCTAGCGGATAATGTTTGCAATCCAAGTGCTAACGTAACATTTTCACCAGGCATGATCCTTTGCAATATAAATGTGTTCTTTTAACCCTGACATTTGTCTGTCTCTCACAGTGCTGTGGATTTGATTCGTCTGGGTGGAGGTAGGCTCCGGTTTCTTGTCGCCAAATCAGATCTTGACGTATCAGAGAAGATCAGTGCCTCTTCCTGCTGAGAGAGAGGCTGCAAGTGTGACCCTCTACCTAGACGAAATATGAGGAGGACAGCGATTCCTCCTTTCCGAGACCGGAGAACAAGCACACTATAGGACCTCTCAGCAACTATAACTCAGCCCTGTACAATACTGCACTCTTTCTCATTTAGAAGGACAGTTTGACATCTCTGTCTTTCTTTACCTCTTAGCCAATCTGGCTTTGTTTCTTGAATGTCAAGGAATATTGAAGGGGAAGAGATTTGTGCACATAATCAGGCTGATATTGTAAAATCTAATTAATAATCACATGAACGGGCACATGAAATGGGGTGAAAGTGGGGTTTTAAAATTGTTTAGTTTGCTTTATAAAACATACAAACAATCAAGAAAACAGAAACATTTCAATAGCCTTGCTAAAAGGCACAAATGAGTCTATCTTATCCTTACAAATTCTGAGATTAATCTCTTCTTTTTCATTAATAAAAGCTTCTCTCTTTCAAATTGATGGTATAAACAAAACTTTGGCTCAGATACTTGATGGTTTCCCCTTTGAACATTATATATGCTGAACAACTGCACTTCAAGAGCCTCATTTCATGGTGCAACTTTCTTCCTCTGCATAAATATCTTAACAAAACTCTCAGTTTGCTATGTTTGCAGTATTTGCAACGACTTTAATTTCACTAACACACAAACTGCATATATACAAGCATATCATTTTCAAAATGATAGAATGTTAATATAGGACATATAATTCATTAGCTGTGATTTGTTTATATTTGAGAGGACATGATTATGCACAAGTTTTTGAATACAAAAAAGTTTATTTTTTTCCATTATTTCATGTTTGTACTAAATCTGTATTGCAGTATTTCATAAATGCATTTTTCTCAGTTGTACTTGTATTGGAAGATTTATAATGTAATATACCTTGCTATTAAATTGAACGTTGAGAAGTCAATCTACACCTGAGAATCATTGTCTTGGTATTTTAAAGCTCTGGCTTCAACATTGTCCAGAAGATGGCGCCAAAACACTGCAGATGTTTTGGACAAAACGGTTAATGAATCGGTTCTACTAATTATAGAAAACGAAAGACTCGAGCCAGTGCTCTACAAAACAGCTATTCGTTTTGCTTTAAAATCCGATTCAACTGTAAAGTCAGAAGTCATCACACCCTCTGTGTTGTGGATATAAACAGAGCCCACAGAGAAGAGAAACGTAAATCTTAAGTCCAGCAGAGAGCACTATTGTCCCACAGTTTGGTCGACACTTTTTTGGATGATGAGCTTCCAGAGGTAGGCCTATTCTCTCACCTGAGGCGATTTTGACTGTTTAAACATCAAGTCACGAAATGCATCGTTTGTTTTTAATTGAGGCATCGAACAATATTAGCATACGTTTGAACGTATTTATTTATGTTTTACTTAAGATTGTTGACAGAAATCGAAGGGTTATTCAAGTGAGGAAAATGCTTTTGACAGTCTTGATTTAGCTATGGCTGCTTTGGTCTGAATGGGAAAATGACTGGATCCTCAAGAGTTTAGGAGAAGGCTTTCAGAAGAAATGTGGAGAAGTGTGTGTGCTGGCGAGTGTATCCGGGGTGCAACTGTCTGAACGCCACGCTGTGACAGATCATGCCCAGAAAACACTAGCCCATCCTCGCAGATATGGTGTGAAGGAATGTCGATGCGTTGGTTTTCAACGAGTTAGTTGAAAATCTTGACCAAAAAGTCTTTGCTGACAACCTAAAAACTTAATTACGCTCTGCAGGTAGTCACGGAAAGTCAACAACTAATTTCCGAGAATCGATTCTTTCAAACAGTTCATTTCAAAGAACCAGCTCAAGACCGTCCAAATCAGTCAAATGTTATTTTACGTCATTGTGTAATTCACCACGTGACATATTTGGCATCCCTTTATGTAATGACATGCTGCAATGATCGGTCTAAAAGTTGCTGCCGTTTTTTTGTAGGGCTCTTAATTAGGCTAATTATGAAATATTGAGTCTTTATTGCAATTTTATGTGTTCCAGATAATTTTTGCTGTCATGATTAAAAAAACAAGTCATTGATATCAAAGAACCTAAATATAATTTGCATTTAGGCTACATTAAATTATAGGCTACAAATTGGTTTACATTTATTAGCGTTAAAAAGTTTTTGTAGGCCTACATTATGATATAGCCTAATGCTATTCATTAAAATATTCTCAATTTCGTGTGTGTTTTGTTATTGTCGGTTGTTAAAAACAAAACTATAAAAATAAAACATTTAAAATGTAGCCTGAAGTCGTCATAATTGTTGGTTTTATTCGTAAAATGTCTGATATTCTTTCTCTTAAGCTCACCAGCCCGGTAGATTTTCAAATGTTTATAATAGCCAATCAGTTCACTCGATTCTCGGCTCATTACGAGTCGGCCCTCGGTTCAGTGAGTTGTTGACTCGCGAGCCTCTCGGACCGGTTGAGTACAATATCAAAGTCCTAAATGATTCGCTCAGACCGTTTTGTGAACCGGTTCACCTGATTCATTGAAAAGATTCAACTTCGAAAAGATTCGAAGAAGCGTTAGTTCGCGACACACATGAAGTTCCGTGTCGCTAAGGATGCTGTTTAGGATGCAGTAGACAGCGAGTTAGCTCACTAGCTTTGGGAGACACAGCTACCTCAGCAGCGCACTGACAGGTGTAAGATTAACTTTGTTAGGAGCGGGCGCGTCCGTGCGCGACAAATTAAATTAATGGAACAAATTTCCCCCGTAATTAAGATAAAAATTCGTGTCAGCTATAACCTTGCCTAGCGCTAATTATGTACAAATGATTTATCATCTGTTTCGGTCGGAATATTAATCTTCAGTTCGTTGCTAAACACAGCTTGTGTTAAGAGATGAGGCTTGATTAACACTGACAGGTCTAGTAACTGCTCTCTCCCTCGCCTCAATTAACAGATAGTGGATGCGCAGGCAAGCAGAACCCTATTCTGAATCTGCAGTTACTAAAATACCCGTGCTTTCAAACAGCTGCAATACGAAATCCTTATTATGTGCCTTATTCAGGCTAGACGCCATGTTTAATCTTTCGCAAATGAAAACGAGGCGGTGAGGGAAAAGCCTGTTCAATACTTTTGTGCTGGGTGTCTGACATTCAGTTGACATTCAGAAAAAAAAATACAGCTTTTTATACAAAAAAAAAAGAATCTGGTGACACTCTGGCTAAAACGTGTTGTGAAAATTACGACGCAACATAGCTACTGAATGTAGCTGAATGCACGTCTGCCTCTTTTTCATTCTTGAAAAATGAAATATGGCGTCTACCCTGTCAGATTAGGATACATTGTCAACATGAAGACTTTCAAACATATTTGTTGAACCACGCTTCTTACTCTGACATTTATATGGATATTGTGTTCTCTAAAGGATTTAAACCATACTTCCTAGTGGATAATATAGCCTAGTCCATCTCTTCTCCATTGTGTTTACCCATTAACCCTGATATAATAATATCAGTCACATCAGTGCACGTTTTTCTTACTGTGGTTGTGATGTTTTTTTTAAGGCAATTTGCGAGGTTAAGAAATACATCATGATACCACCTATATCATCACACTGCTGCTGATACAGAGTGACAGGACACTAAGCTGCTTTATAGCAATGTATGGGCTCACAAACTGTATCGTCCATCATGTGAAATGAGCAGAAAGCACTGTGAGGAACAACAAAGCCAGGACATAGTCGACATTAGCTCATTAGTTTATCCAATGGGCCGCAGACAGCAAATCCAGTAATCTTGAACACACCTAAAATGTGTTGCAACACTCAGACATTTTATTATTTATAGCAACATTATGGCCAAAATGACTTCAATGTCCACTAAATTAGTGGAAATATGGACTTATGTTTCTGATTACTTAAAGGTATAGTTGCATACTGTTGTTTTTAATTATTCATATGTGTGTTAAGGTAAGGTTTAGGTTTAGTTTCCATACAGCAGCCCATAAGAGAGGTTGATGTGGTGATCAAGCAGGACCAAGGTCTTATAATGGTGGATCAGTCTGAGGTAGATGCTGAGAGGGAGATTTATTCAGGGGCACTGACATTCGGTCTATATAGTGCTGATAACAGTGAAGACCCTGGAAACCGCACACAGCAGCAGATGATGAATGGAGCGTCTGACCGTAATCACTTATCGTTTCAGCCTCTTCTTCTCCTCCTCCTCTTATGTGACAGGAGTACCATCTCCGTATTGCCTCTTCCTGCCTAAATATTCACTGTCTCTTCAAGATCTTCTTATCTTGGCAGCAATGAATCTCACAACAAGCATTTTGAACAGTATCGTGTCTTGTAGCATGAATTAATTTATTTCAGGGAGTTGAAAATTATAATACAAATACTTTATTGAGGGATTTTTTTATGAGTGTATGGATCAGTGGAAATCAATTATGTCAAAGTCTGCTTTATTGTCAATTCTGCCATATGTACCGTACATACATACAGAGAATTGAAATTGCGTTACTCTCAGACCCTTGGTGCATACAGATAACACTAACAGTAGAACGTAAAATACAGGTAATACAAATCAAATGTATATACACATACACCTGCACAAACACATATAAAATGCTACTATTACAAATATACAAGTGAGTGACCACTTGTATATTTGGAACACACGCAAATTGTAAATTGCAAGTGAAATTGTAAATTCACTTGCAATTTCTAGGTAAAAATTGTTTCTACACCATTTTTTTCCTTTGTAGGGGAGCTAGGAAACAATCATAAGATAGCAAGTTAAACCATGCTCAGAGTTTTTACCCCTCTCCCATTAATGATAGGTTGGGGTAGGTTGTCACATGAGATATTATTATTTTGATTAAACTGATATCTGTTGACCAAAAAAATGGTTTGATATGTCTGTACAGACACATTTAAAATAAATTCAGCTCTACGGAATACTCCCTGAAAGTGACAATTATCCCAGTATAGGACATCTTAAGACAATAAACAAGTATAAGAATAAACAAGTCTAAGATGAATCTAGAAAAGACAGTGAACCCACAAAAAGTTGGGTGGGTATAAACGATGCAAATGCAACATACATTTTGACATTTGTGTTTAATAAGTGTATGGTGGTTTGTTGTGAGAACGCCCACCATACTGTTAGGGCACACTCTTGTGATCAGGAGGGCAGAGCTGCTCCCTGCAGAGGGTGAATAAATCCATTTTTAATGACAGTTGCTTGTAACTAATAATCTTCGCCGCAGCAGGTATACGACAGCATATGGGTTGAGAAAACTGGGACGTTCGCTTCAGCCACTGGATGGGTTTTAGAAAAGCAGTACAGTTAAAGCAGGATGCAGTCTCAGTATAAGTAATCGTACCATGCAAGCTGCTCATGAGCTTGATATAAATATTCCAAATAACGCTTTCAGTGGATCAAAGCTGCACACAAAAACCAATAACCAAGAATATATAAACATATTGATAACTGATGTGTCTTGTAAATTGGCTGAGGTAAGTGCACTTGGCAGTCTGATTACATCCACAGTTGCAACATTTTATATCTGAAATATTATATTTGACCTGTTTAAACTTAATCTGTAATGGCTGGCAAATGTACCGCCATCTATTCTGTATGTATCTGCCGTGTGGTTTGGTCTTCAAGAATGTTTGTTCTATCTCAAAGGGATTTTCACACTCCACCGGACACAAAATCTCTATAGATTCTCATTGAAATGGGAACCTAGAGGCCGGTGCTCTTCATTTACCAGCACAGCCCCCCCCCATTACCCCATACACTTTCACTCATACTTTGAGGAATAGGAATCTCTTCCAGATGAAATGAAGGAACGGCTTGACACAGTTCGCTTTAATGGGGTGACAAAATGAATCACGACTCCTCCAAGTATCCATCACGACCAAAAAGGTGACCACAAATGATCTGTGAACCACTATATATTGATTACCCGTGTACTACAAGTGTCGGATTTAATGTTCAAAGGGCGCCTTGGACAGCTGCAGCCTTAACTCTTCTTTGATAGATTTTAATGGTGAAATATTGATTTCTGTCTGGTCAAGGTCTACTGGTAGGGGCCAAAGTCATTTGTTGGGCAGAGCTGGACACCCGGTTTGCGAGTCACAATCAATCATGTTGGCACAGTGCGCCAAAAAAGGGAAGAAAAAAGGTCTGTGGAAACGCGCGGAGCAAAATCCGATTCCCTGCCCGCGCTAGCTCGCCGCAGCACTCCTTTATCGTCGGGGAAATAAAAGGAAATATGAGCGCGATGTCAGTTTATTGAGTGGAGAGGCTCGGGCAAATTGCACATGACGTTGGGTAGGTGAAGTGGCCCGCGAGTGAAAATGAAGGTGTGGGGAGAAAAGGGAGAGAGAAAAGGAGCCACTGTGTTTTATTTAAACATCCTTCGGGAGACTACAGGCTCAGGTAATCTGTTGTGTTACAACTCAGTGCCCCGTTCCCCTCCATCCGCCGCGATAACAGCGAGCGCCTAATAGGAACCCATCAATCACAATAAGCTTCCAATTTCGCCCGGTGTCTCTACACTCTCAGCCACTGTTTAACGTGCTCTAATAACGGTGATAACATACTTCTATAGCCGCAGATAGCGACCCGAGCTCATCCGAGAGGTCATTTACCTCGCGCAGATTAAACAGCGGTGAAGTCAGCATCTCTTTTAACTGGAGGATGTAATATACGAGGAGGAAAGTGACACGATTCTGAGAAGAGTGAGGCAAAAGCTCAAAAGTGCTGTATAAAACATAGGGTATCCTTGAGAGAGGGCAAAGGTACACAGATGGAAGCGCGAGATCTGATTGTGATTATGTTGCTTACCTAATGATTTTTGCTCCACTGGTTTTCTCGATTGCACCGGTGGAGGAAAGGCAGTATTAGGGTGTCAAGGTAACTGGAATCGTCTGTGGCCCTCTCTCTCTCATCCTAACCGTACACGACGAGCCTACGAGGTGAGAAAGACCTACTCGAAGAGATAAATGCATAGTGGCTGTGGTGGCGTGCTAATGAACATGCCACATTTACAAGACCGCACCGCCAAAGCACGCTAATTCCAGTCTTTATCCGTGAGATGTGATGGGGTTAGGTCAGCAAGAGAAAAGGCTTTCTTGGTAGGCTATAGTGCGACATGCCGTTTTTTTCATGAAAAAATTCCATAAGTAATTTTTACAAAAATAAATAAATTTTACAACAAATTTGTAGGCTTTATGTTGAACGTGCATTGTATGGGTCAGGAATGGTGTTCCAAGGGTCTCGGGACTTTACACGGCAAAATAAAATAAAAAAGCCCAATAAAGGCACCTTTTTGGGGTTCATTTTGATTGTAGGCAACCTTTATAAAACGGCAGAATTGCACAATGTGTTTTGAGTTCGTACAAATTTAGGTAGACTTAGTAAAATGAAATTCCACAAATTATATTTGAGGGGTGTGGTTTAGGGTACTTAAGTTCTCCAAAGCTTTGCGACACTGTGAAAATCTGAGAAACCCCAAATGGTGCCTCAATAATCTTTTTATTTTTACAAGGAAAGCAAGCTTTCTGGAACTGTAGTCACTGGCACCATTGGCAGGCACGGGTTCTAAATGAACTCTGCGTGATTCAGACCCAGGATTTAGCTTCTTACTGGATGTTCTCTAAATCCCCGGGAGGTGGCGCACAGTCACTTATTTACAGAAGGACGTGCTGAACACCATTATTTGATTTTTCTTGCACTTGTGCAGATTCACCCGTAGAGCTTCACGAGGACACGGGTGACACGCATGTAGCCTCGTGCTGCATTGAGCAGGCAATACAGCCATATAGACCGTGTGTATCTGAGAAAGAACATATGCTTTTAAGTTGTTAAATCGCTTTAGGCTTTCTAATGGGGTTTTACCAGAATCAGAATGCGCTTTATTGGCCAGGTATGTTTACACATACGAGGAATGTGTTATAGTGACACAAGCTTTATACACTCCTAAGTTGACGCAAAAGATAGACTCTGCGAAATGTATTTTAAATGAATTAACACTAACAAATAAAATGAATACATAAATGTACATTGACATTAAAATGAGCTATTGTTTATAAATAATAAATTAGAAGCAGAATGGCAAGAACTGTTGTCGTCGTTTGTATTTATAACACCAAAACGGAAAGATAGAAAAAATACATTTTAAATAGTTTTATTAGCAAAACGTTCGAAGTTCAGATGGTTTAAAATACGCTGACATTACGTGTGAATTTGCTGATGAGCTACTATGAATATAAATGAATTCGCCTAATAGGCCTACCTCACGTGGCTGTATGGATATTGATTTTAAAGTTGTGTTTATTTAATTGTTTATTGTTTGTTTGTTTCTATACTATTTAAAATTGTTGTTTTAAGTAGGCCTATTTGTTCCCTATTTGCTATTAATATCTCTTGAAAAAGTGCCAAATGTATTTCTTCAAGCAGGCTGTCGTATTTCCTTAGTCAGTGTTCTTAAAATATATAATGTTTTAAAATGTATCATATTTTATCATGAAATATAAATATTTAATTCCGTACATAACAAAAGTTAAAACTAACTTAGTAACAAGTTAGTGTCCGAATTTTTCAAAGTAAAATATACGTCTAATTGAAGCTATTTGTCTTTAGCTAGATGTTTTAACAAACCTCTGTTCACACTATCTCGACCACGTTAATGTCTATTATATTCAGAGAGACTGATCAACAGAAGAGTTATTCTCGCCTCAGACAGACACCGCACTCTTCAGTGAATTTTACACGTCCTTGCTGTATTTTCACTTACGCTTGACCCTATTTAGATTTTCTACTTTTTATTTTAATAATGGCCCGGTGTTATTGCGCATGAATGGTGAGTTTGAGACGCGCATTTTTGTTTACCTATAATATCAAGCGATTAAGTTTTTTTTTTAACTACGCTGTAACTTCAAGTTATCTTATTTATAATACAGCATGTTTATGCTTCTCTGTACTGCGGGGATAAAACCCTAGGAGTGTAAACGCAGTATTTATTGAACGTATCTATTTTTTTCCATTTCAAAATTTCTACGTAAATTTCAATTTATTTAAAAATACGTTTATTTTATCATCATTAGAGTTTAATGAGAATAAACTCTATCACAAGATTGAAACTACTTTCCTTGTCTCCTATATTTTTATGCTAACTAAACTGTTGGGCATTTAGTTTCACACATTAGAAATGAATCTTCTATAAAATGAAATCACATGTTCAGAATACCTAATTAACAAGCGGTATTGGTAACGGAGGAAAGATGGACTTCCTATTGCTGTCCTGTTTCCATTGTGGATCTTACTGATGCCATGGACCTGTCAGTCAACGATTTGATCATGAGTCATGTTGTCTTACAGAACAATACAAGAGTCATGTTAGGATCTCCCCAACAGAGGTTTCCAGCTCCAGTTCTTTGGCTCTCATTACATATGACAATTTAGCTAGTGATTATGCATCATGAAGAGAGAAAAAAACATGCTAAATTAGTTCTTAAATGGAGTAGGCCAATATAAAATTAGAAATTGTTATTTTAAAATTAAGATAATGATCATATAACAACTCTACCTACAGAATATATACAATTAATGTGAAATATTTATATGAATTTATTTTCTTTTGTCATTAAATGTAGCTTTAGATTCCAAAGTAAATTCTACATTTGCCGTGTTCTTGTATGTGTGTTACTTAACGTAAATCTTGATATCTGTGTTTTGCAGCTTAATAGCATAAAGTTAAAAAAGTTCTGTCTGCTAAGCGGGTTCTACACATCAATGTGAGGACTTTGTTTGGCAGAACAATGCTTGCAGTCACACTTGAGGAAGCTGATCACTGTAGCATGGGTGCACCGGGAGGCCCACAGCCTTCACAATCACTGGGATAGCACACAAACAGATGCTGCATAAATACAAGAACACGCTCTGGAAAAACTCCATGCTCACAAAATAATCCCATTGCAATATATGGCGGTTTTCACTAAACATTTGTGGTTTAAAAAAATATGTACATTTTAGAATAGTGAACAATTGCTCTATAAGTCAAGTGTTCTACAATTGACTAAATAAATAAATAGTTTCATGTCCACATTAACTTCAAAATACCGCTCTTGAATAAAGCTTAATGCACTCTACAAAGTCCTTGTTTTACTTCAGTGCACCGAAAAAAAGTGACAAAAAAATGTTTTTAAGGTAAGTGGTCGCAAACAGTTTATTTTAGCTGCATTTAATAAAAAAAATATGTTGAAAGTTATTCAACTAAATTTAAATGTAGCTAAAATAAATTGATTGCAACCACTTACCTTTAAAAAATGTAGTAAATTCAATGAATAATTTTTTTCAGTTATGATTATTCGCTTAGACGTGCAATTATTTACGGGCCGCTGTCAAGATTGCACTCGTGGACAAATAGTATATTTTATTTTCAGAAAATCCCTAATCTTTTCTTCACACTCATGGTGGGATTCCTTGTATTTTGTTGTATATTTCGGGTTACTATTGCAGAGCAGGACAGCTGTGACCAAACTCTATCATATGTGCACCACATCCATCCTAATGGGGTTGGGGAGATGGAAACGGACAGTTAAAAGACAATGGATGGATTCAGCGTTTAGTGCAAGCGAAGCATGTGGGATAGTCATTATAGCATGATTTGCAGTGTTGACATCATGTAACCTCTATGATGCTGCAGTCATGGAGGTCTAGTGAGGGAGTTAGATCAAAAACCCAGGTTCTGGATAGATAATGTGAACCACTCCAGAACCAGACCTCCTCAACGATCATTAAAGTCTTCACACCGTGGACCAAACAGTTCACTTTCAGAAGTATTACTGTAAGTGTTATTATCCAGAAATATAACAGCTGTCCAGACATTCTGCTCATTCTCTATTTATTTTCATTGGAAAGATAATCACAATAATTATGCCAGTGGTTGTGTGCAAGCACAATGACTTTAATCGTTTTAAGTTCTTGCTTTTTGAACTTGTATCTGTATTTCTGTAATATGTAGCACTGCTGTCTGAGCTTTAATTTGAAGTTTTGTCATGGAAATCAGACTTCACAAGTGACACTGTGATTATTTCCACTCTGCTGCAGAAATTCATGCCCAGATTCACCCCGAGTGTGAAAACCTGTAGGATATGCCAGGCAAAAAGAATATATCATAACTTTTCAGATAACAAGTTGTTGCTTTATAAGTCGAGAGACCGATTATTATAATCCTCTATCTCTACTTTTTGAAGGTTACACTTATAAATAATTGTAATTTTAATTGTAAAATGCTGTAAAAACCTCTTAATTGGTTAATAGTAAAGGATCTTACAATATGATGTAAAACTGATAGATTTAACCTCACTTTCCATATAATTTAATAGTAAAATACTGTTAAATGTCATTTAAGTCATCATATAATTAGCACTGAAAAAATGTGAACTATTCCTTGTGACAGCTTGCATTTGATGGTTTCTCATTTAAATAATTGTTTCTTAATAGTTTTGGTCATCAGTAATGTACGTTGGGTTTTATGTTACATCTGGTGTTGTTAAATTGATGTTTATTGCATTATTTTAGTGTCATGTGTGTTACCAGTATGTTATTTTGTAATTTCGCCTCTATGCACCTTTTATCAGTATTTACCTCAGCTTGTGGAAAATCTGCTTTTATTCTTCGTGAAGCTTTCTCTTTACCACCTGCAGTGTTATTATGGTGTTTTACCGTATGTTAAAGGTACAAAACAGAGTTATGACCTTGCTATTTCAGCAGAAAGGACTGTTCGATTTACTTATTTAATATTATTACTATTATGAAAATTAGTTTTAAACTGTACATATCTGCTGTATTTTTACAGAATTATTCAGGCAATCACAGTGGTTAGGTTATTATTAAATGTTTTTTTTTTGGAGAGAACAAATTCCTATATGGCCATTAAGATCTTGAACACTAGGGGCAATGTGCTATAAGGGCCCAGGGTCCATGAATAGACATGAGCCCTGAGTATTTAGATGAGTTGTTGGGTGATATGTTTTTCAGAGGTTGATTCTTAAATTATTATGTTTGTTGTAGTTCAATAAAACACTCCTTTAAAGAGTCTGATAAAAGTATAATTTAAAAGGATATTGACTAAACTCTCTTAAAAATATATTCAAAAATGTGTTTTTTTTGCATTGATGCCTAAAAATAAACAGTTTTGTTTCCCCAAAGAACTATTTTTAAAAACAGTTTTTAAAATAAACATTTTGTCTTAAAACATTCTAAATATATTTTGAACACTTTAAAGAGCATTGGAAAGGTTCCATGAATGTTAAATGTTCTTCATGGAACCATAGATGCCAATAAAGAATCTCTCTTTTAAAATTGCCATTGAGCTTTTGTATTGTTTTGTAATGCACATAGGCAGAATAACACATTAAGATCAGAAAATAAAACATTTGGCTTCAATAATGTGTCAAATGTTGACTGAATAAATCATGATCTTGCTATAATGATCATGGTTCCAGGATCAATTTATCATATTTAACAGATTTCAGGAAGCTTGATTATTCAGATGAAGTGATGTTTTCGTGTGATGTGGGTGGGTGGCGCCCCTCATGTTAGGGTTAATACGAGGGTAGGAGGCATCACGAGGAGGTTATCTCCCATGAGCGGCCGCCTACAGCTTTAGTCGTCACCGTTTACAGCCGTTTAACCCTTAACCTGCAACACAGGGTCAGATGACGGCTCCTAGAGAGGCCACAACATGGATTTATTCAGATGAGCCGCTCCTGCTTACTAGACACAGTTGTTGAAATGGTACCTTTGAATATGTTGAATTGTTCACTTCAGTTTAATTATATGAATTTTGCATGCATATTTTATTTAATGTGAGGTCACATATCAAGTCAAGGTGATTTTGCAGCTTTGCTAAGTTCAGTTTATAATGTAATTGTACACATATTGTACATGTGTTTCTAAACCTCAAAGGATATGGTTAAACTTCCTGTATTCTGTCATCTTTTGACTTAGTCACAGACTTTGTGTGTGTCTGTGTCTGTGTGTGTATATTAGTTAGCAGAAAAATATTAGAAACAGAAATTATTTATTTTATTTGAGTTAATTAACAATAACTGTTCTTCAATAAAAATTATAATTATTAGGGGGAAAAGAAATATGAAATATGATTTCAGTTTACATCTTGATTATTTAAAACATAAATTAAAATATTTTAATTAATTTAAATAAAATAAAATTACATTTTAATTCATGTTAAATTGTCAATTTATTCATAATAATATGAATTATTATTAATATTATATTTATTTAAATATTTTCTATCCAGTAAAAATTCTCACAAAATGTAAATACATTATATATTTAAAATAAAATAATCGATTGGCATTTATTTATATATTACATGTAATTATTATTAATATTTATCTCTTTATCCAGAAATGGGGAATTACAAAGTAAAAGGAATGTAGATAAATATAAATATTGTAACACTGACACATTTTGACCGTGTGGCAAACAAGTACATTAATAACCAGGCTAACATATCTCTCTATATTTGTGTAGTAATGCCTGGCTTGACATGTGCATGCATCCTCTGTGTATGTGAAAGATGTTGGAGATTACAGAGGAACCATGTGTCTGAGTACCGTCTGGGTCCCGGTGACTTAAGAGTAGCACACAACTGACATTACTCTTAGAGAAGAGGTTAAAACTCCAGGCCGAATGCTAAATCGAGAGAGGCTTCGAAATCCAGTCTTAGCATTCCTCGATGCAGTATGTACGGGCTGACCTTAGACAATATATTGAGCGGATGTCAGGGCAAAACCACGGCTGAGCACCCCTCCTCGAACGGCAAGATTTGAAGGGTAGTCTTGACGTATTATATCAGGATGATTGATAATAATGCTCCTTCTAGCTTCTCCTGCGTTACACACAGAAACACACTCATGTTGTTTGTAGTGTGAAGAAAATACAAATATAGCAGCTACGGAGTCAGATTTGTGTTACAATGCACAGTTATTCAATTGTTTATTTGTTTATATACATTACCAGTCAAACATTTGTAATAACTAAGATTGAAGATGTTTTCATAGGAAGGTCTCTTATGCTCACCAAGGCTACATTAATTTGATCAAAATAGTAATATTATGAAAAATCATTACAATAAAATAACCGTTTTCAATTTTATTATACTTTTAAATGTAATCTATTCCTGTGATGCAAAGCTGAATTTTCATCAACCATTACTAAAGTCTTCAGTGTCACATGATCCTCCAGAAATCATTTTAATATGCTAATTTGGTGCTCCATTATAAGCAATTATTATTGGTGCTCAATTATTAATAATGGTTCTTCTTATTATCAATGTTGAAAACAGTTTTTTTTCTGCTTAATATTTTTATTATATCTGAAATAACATTATAAATGTCTTTTTCATTTTTCATGAATTGGATGAATCCTTGATTAATAAACTGATTATTTTGAATATTAAACTTTTGAATGGTAGTATATGTTTCTATAACTTTTAAAGGAGATTTTGACAATTATTATATCTTTGGGTGAATTCAGCATTTTCTAAAGAGAATAATTATGTAAACCCTGCTTGACGGAGGGAAAGAAGGAGGAATCTTATCTGCGCTTCTGTCTCTCGGTGCAGACCGAGCAGGGACCCTCGAATCCCCAAACGCTGAGGTCCTGATAGAAAGGTGAAGGGGGTGCAAAGGGAATAGGCTGATTTTGATGCTGAATGAGAAGCGACCGGGACGCTACTGCTGAGAACGGAAACATGCACAAGCGCACACACACACACACACACACACATCCCGTCTGTCTTTAGAAGAGACCTGCCACATAATTAAAGAGATAAACTCTGTGATCACTAGCCTGGAGATAAGGGTCCTGTGAGAGAGGAGGGTATATCACACACATTCAGCAGCAGTCAGTGTGTTTACGCTTTTGTAATATAAGCGAAATGAAATATGCTGTCACAGATATATTAATTTCATTAAATATTCATACAGGCATAATGACAAATGTTATTAGTCAATATTGGCTATTAGAATAAACATGTTGTTTGATATTCATTCAGTACAATTATAAATGAATTCCTTTGCCTCTGCGACAGCCAAAACATGTTCTGTGCATAAAAATGATTTAAAGTAAGTCTGCTGACTGAATACAATTTGGCTTGTAGGGGAGGAAAGTTTAGGCGGCCAGAAACTCTTATCTACTTGCAGATACCAGATGTGATTGCAGCAGGTAATTGAGCAGTAATTATTTTATGATTATAGATTTGTTTTGTACATTTTGACATTTTTGTCAAGTTCACACAATTGTAAAATATTACAAATTAGAATTATATGTATGTATATATGCAATACCGTTGGTAACTGTGTGTGTGGTTTAGTTTGTTTGTTTGCAGGTTATGATGAAAGCTGATACTATTTATAGCAAAACTTAAAAAAAATATGGATATGGCAATGAAAATGGAAATTAGTGTTTTCGATTTCAATAACTTGCTTTTGAGATACATTACTTTGTGTTCAATCAGTGTAAGGAGACTTTGTTTCCAATTACACCATCTGAACCTAGTTTAGTTATAGGCTCAGCTTGGTTTAGTTTGACTAACCTATTACACTTTAAAAAAAGCATAACATATTCTATTCTCATTTAGATTTTAAAAGCAAAAATAATGGTTGATGGCCTGTTTAGTTGTTTAATTGCATAGTTTGTTTATAATATTTGATGTCAGCCCTTAGTTCACGAATAGCTGTAAAGTGCAAATGTTTTAAAATATGGTTCACATAAACAGGCCGGTTCAAAATCATGTAAAACAGACAAATAATGCAACCCTCCGCTTGTAAGCAGAAGTAAAGGGCATGTGGGCCCTTCTAACACATTGATAAGGGCCTCCTCTCGCCTGTCTCTCTGTAAATGCTTTGTGTGAGGTTTTAACCCTGCTGTGAGGTGTCAGGGTTTATCAGCAGCTACGAGACCCTCTCCACATCTCCTCACTGACTGACACACACAAGGGCTTTTAATGCTTCACCCTTATTAACACTAGTGCTAATAGTATTGATAACGGGGAAGAGAGGTAGTGTGCTCGCAATAAGGGCATCTGTCATTGTCTCTCTCTGCAGGCCGCAGAATCTGTTTTGGTGCATTAATTCAATCACATTATTGCAGTGAAAGTCACAGATATAATGGCTTTGTGCAGTCTAACAGAAAATGGCTCACACAATTATGTGAAAGTCAGGGTCTGGGCCGCATATCAGCATAATGGGGAAAGGTTTTAATATGCCTAAAAATAGGGTTAAACGCACACTCCGATTTATTATGTCCAGGTACAAGGTTAGATGGATATTGAAAAACATTATTGATTTTAATCTCTTTGTTTTGAGCATTAACTTTTTAGTAATTGAACCTGTTTTACTTCTTTTTTTTGTCATATATACTCTGAAACTAGGTATTATACAAGTGAAATGCTAAAATGATTTTGTATTGTGCAAGTGTATCTAAATATAGTTGGATGATTAAAAAACATCTTCCTGAATAAATTCCTGAATATTTGATGTATTTATTGCTTTTGTTGGTTTCGGTGTAGAAAAGCTGTAAGTCAAACTACACCTAGTCTCACTCCTAGCAAAAATAGTTGTTTAATAAAGCATCCAAAATTCCCACATGCCATCATAGTCGTATTCTGAACTATTATGAGGCTCCACTATGAACGTGCAAACTCAGCCATGAATATTGCATTTCTAATAATACCGTACATGCACAGTTGCACAAATACACATATATACACACACTCACCCTGACACACAAACACAGGCGCACAAACAGAACCCGACGCACTTTGCAGTTTTATTGCCCGATGCATAATCTCTTATTTACGCGGCCGCTGAGGTGTGTCCTCCACAGTCTGTTGCTCTTCGACTGACAGGCTGCACCTCTTTACCCACAATGCAGTGGTAAATTCAAGACCAGGCAGCTGTCTCCTCTGTTAACCTCTCTCTTTTCTCTTTACAAGACTTGCAAACACTTTATGCTCCAACAGTACATGAGAGAAGATAATCAGCATGTGGACATAAGACATATATAATCCTAGGTTGTGGGTTCGAAGAGATAAATGTAAATGAGTACTGTAAGATAAAAGCGTCTGGGGTTAGTTGTCACACAGCAGAGCAGTCACAAAGGTTATATATACAAGTAATTGTTGTTGAGTCAGAAGTTCAATTACACCAACGTGTTTTCATTAGTAGTGGTTCTGAATGTAGGTTTCAAACATCTAGTTAAAATTATTTTTGTAATTTTTTTTATAATTAAAAAATTAAGCAAAAAAATCTAATTTTATATTTTCACACTTTTAAACACAAAATTGTGACATGCAATCAGATTACATTTTTTTATTAGAGCCAGTTGTCGTGCGTTTTATGTTTTCAATTACATAATAATAAAATAAGTAAATGTAATACATTTTATAAATAGTGTGTATATTATGTATTAGACTTTTCATTGTAGCAAGTTGTCATGGATTTTAAATGTTGTAAATGTATTATTAAAATAATTTAATAGAATCATATATACTGTACATTTATTTCTTATTTTTGTATTTATTTTTTGGCCAAAACAATCATTTGATGATGTTACTTTTCGCATTATCTTTACAGTTTTTTTGTGAATTTTTTTGTAATATATAATTGTTATATTTTGCCTGGAAAGCCTTTTTAATGGCAGTTGACCAGCTACTGGGGCATGTTGTCACAAAAAGGTAAATTTAGGGATATTTCTTTCCTGAGCAGCGACGGAAATGTTCAGTAACCTTTTTATAGCCATGAATTTACTACAGACACCCTGAGAAATATGAGTTGAAGTAGAAAGAATCAGCCCGATTCACTCTAATGATATTTTGATGTCTAATAAGGCTTTTGAAATGCATGCTCTCTCTCTCTCTCACTCACACTCACACACACACACACTCACACACACACACACTTGCTGGCGTCTCATACATGACTCTTCTCTCTTGGAGCTGGCTCGCCGCTGCTGTTATCTGACCCCTCGTATCAGGAGTAATCCGGCTTAGCTAACTTAATGATGCCACTTGTGCTGTGCCGAATGCGACGGCGAACTCTATAAATTGCATCCATTAAAATGCAAATCCACCCTTGTCCAGAGTGCAGGGCCCTGACACAAAAGTGAGGGAGTCAAACCCGTGCTCCCCCTTCTGTCACCGCACCTCTTCCCACAAGGAACAAATACCCCAGCGATAACTGATGCTCCGATTATCATTCCTCTGCCATATTGCGGATGGAATGAACCCAGTGTGAAGGAGAGAAAGAAGAAAAGAAGCGGAAAAAAACTGCCCCCCGTTTCATTTTCAGAGATTTATAATTTTTTTGTTGTTGTCAGGAAATGAACAAATGGTTATCAATGTAACGAGGGAATCTTTCTTATCGGCTTGCCAGGTTTTTGTACTGATACTCTTTGCAGCGTATTCCACAGGAAATGAATTTCTTCCTGTGGAGGACTGCTCTTTTTTCCATTTTTTTTACCCTCTTCTTGCATCTTTTCAATTCGACCCGGCTTCAAAATATGTCCCTCTATAAGTGTTTTTCCATAGCGGTATTAAAGAGCTAAGTCGGCTTATATAATATTATGTTCTAGACATTACGATGGATCACAAAGCAACAGAGCAGTTCAATTCATACAGTTATTTTTTCAGTCTGTAATTCTGAGTTGGCATCTGTGTACTTTCATTCACATTTATATTGCCTGGGCTTGTGTGTGTGAGTGGACTAGTGTGGTGATTTAAGCATTCTGTGTCATTGTGTGTTAACTCACACACTTATGAAAATACAATGAGGAAAAAATATTGTGAGGACACTGGGATTAGCTGTCACACTTTTTACTTTACTTCTGAAAATCAATTTCTATGCACAAACCTTAAAGTCTAGGCTAAGGTCTCTGGTTAAATGTTTTTTTCACATTTCATGCACAGGAGAAAAGATAGAGTTCATTAAACATGTTGACCTTTCGTGACAACATGCCCCGCACAACATGGGGTTAGTTGTCACGATGGGGATTTGCCATTTAAATGGCGTATTAGCAGGCAGTAAAACAATTATGAAGCACAAAGTCATTCATACAACAACAAATTGTTAAAATATTGTCCAAAAGTTGAAGTTACAAGATAGAAAAAAACACATTGTCTATAAAATGATTTTGCCTGAGTTTAACCTTAATCTTCATTATATAATTAAGTGTTGATTTAAGCATAAAATGATCCCTATTTTCAAGTTTTAGGGTATTTGAAACATAAATAAAAAAAAACCCTTCTAGAGAAAACAAACATGTATGCAATTTGACCTTATAGTTGCTGAGAAATAATTCGGGTGACAACTAGCCCCAGTCTCCTGTAAATGCGGTCCAGAGGTTGTTGCATTTTCCATAAGCTGAGATCCCTCTCTTGTCTTAATCAATAATGAAATATGGAAAATTCCTCAAGTTGACATCTTCATGTCTTAAGAACTAAGAAAGAGTGACTAAATACCACAGCTGTCGGTGTGAATGAGGGAGTGATTGATCGAGTAAAATACATCGCATCATCACATGTAGTAGGATTTATTGAGTTTAAAAACAGTTGCAAGGCCTTTCAGTTTTTATAATCCTTATTCATTCCAAACCGTATTGGTATTGAAATGTCAGATATTGATATGGTAATGTTTTAATTTTGTCCATCAGGGTCGCAGAGCAAAAGGCAAGGTCGTGTTCACACCCTAACGTTTTGTTGCATGTAGGCATCTATAATAAAGGCCGGGGTAAGACACTGGACAAAAGGAGTGTTTGAATTTTAAAAAGACATTGGACATGGAGCCACTCAACATAACATGGCTTGACTCGAGGTTTTCTGGACGGAGCCGATAAGGCTGCTCTGGGACCGAGTGTTGAACACGGAAGATGTATCTGAGAGTAATGTTTCATTGTGCCAAAGCGTGGGGAAGCGAACTGCCAATGCTCTGATCGTCTACACCTTTCAAGCTGTCACCGGTAGCCAGGGAAAGCAAGAGAGAGATGAGGAAATGATAGAGGAGGCATGAGAGAGTGATAGACGGATGGGGGAACGATAGAGGTTTCCACTCTGTCGTTCTCTGAGTCCAGAGAGCAGTGTCATGACAACTAGGATTTGGGTTTTGCTTTATAAGTAAGATGATAAGTCAAGTGTTGTGTGCAGTTCAGAGATCAGCTCGTGGTAGTGGATTATATTCCTCAAATCATGCCCGTATCTGGGAGTTTGAGATCTGGGATCATCTAAATTAACATATTTTGTAGTGAGTAATACAGATATTTCTTATATGCTATGTCAAATGAGTGTTTTTCAAATATACACATGCACAAGAAGAGAGAACTTCTATTGGTCTGGAAATGCATGCTTAAGTATCAACACTTATTTGTGTAATTATTTTGACTTTGAATGCAGTTTCGGCTCAGTATGATTTAGTATTATTAGCTTAATATCGGTGTTTTCGACAATAATTCATAAATCTATATATTAGTGCTGTCAAACGATTAATCACATCCAAAATAAAAGTTTTTGTTTACATAATATATGTGTGTATACTTTGTATATTTATTATGTGTATATATAAATACACACCCATACAGTATATATTTGGAAAATATTTCCATTTATTTATTTATATTAATATAATTGATATTATATAAAAACAATTTAAATGTATAAACATAACATATTTTTCTTAAATATATACATGTGTGTATTTACACAGTACACACACATCTATTATGTAAACACAACTTTTATTTTGGATGTGATTAATCGTGATTATTCGTCTGACAGCACTATATATATATATATATATATATGTGTGTGTGTGTGTAATTGTTTATTTTACTGGTTCAAGAAAATCTGATTTATTTATATTTAATTACAGTCGTTGATTTGTTCTTTGATTATAGAGCTTAGTTAAAGAACAAAGACAGTCTGTTTACAAACACTGAACCACAAACATCCAGGCTATAGAAGCTGGATCTAGTTGAAGTGGTCGTCATAGTTTCTCATCATCTAGTCAGGTGACCTTGATGGCCGGATAAGTGGACACGTTCTCAGAATGTCAGGATGTGCATGTGCTCCTTGACATGTTGCAAGATAAACAGAATAAATATTTGCACGGTTGTTGTAGTGGATTCTGGCTGAACACTTTTTTGCACAAGGTTTAATGAGAAAAAAATGTAGTGTAGGACTTTTGTTGTCACGGTTTCTACAGAAATGAAAACTGAAATAATGGCTTCTGAAAATACATCTTTGCTATGACACTGATAAATACATTTAATTTAAAATGTATCTAAATAGGAAGCTGTTAATTTAGCAAAATATTTAATAATTACAAAAAAGAAAATATCGTGAAAATTAAGAGGGATTCATGACAGCAAATATAAAGATTTGTAGCATTGTGTACTAATTAATTGTAGACAATAAGACCTGAACTGTTCAAACGTTTGGGGATGGATGGATAAATTATCAGTTTTAAGGAAATTCATATTTTATATAGCAAGGATGCATTACATCAAAAATGACTGTAAAGACTTTTACATTGTTATAAAAAAAATGTTTCTTAAAAATATTGTAAAGGCTGGGTAATGGATTCTGAAAATTCAGCTTTGCCTTTGCCAGCTTTTCCTTGACAGGAATACATTTTAAATTGTAATAATATTTCACAGTATTACTATATTTCACTGTTTTTAATCAAATGAATGCAGCCTATTAAGCAGCATTTATTTTCATGTTGACTTTAAACATGAAGTTAATATGACGGTTGATTTTCTTTCAGTGCACTACCAAAGCAGTATTGGAATTCAGCCAGTCAACAGTATAACATTGACTACAGTTAATACAAAGGTAAAATAAAACATTTTCATAATGAGACAGCAGAAGCATGGCGCACAATCCAAACCAAATCCGAGAAGAGTAATAATCAGTTTTTTCTCATCCGCATGCCTCGATCTCTATCCTCTGAAGGTCTGAATATTTGTCACCTTGTCAGTTTGGGAGGGTTGGCGTGTCAAGGCATGCCCAGCGGGTGCTGCGGTGACAAAGGGCAGATGGTTGCCAGGACAACCCTGCGTGTGCGGCCGATGCCAGGCTGGTGCCACGCCGTGACCTAATAAAGCCGGCGCCATGGCGGGTTACGACCTGAAAACCGAGCGCAAAGGCCAGACAGATTGGCCGAGCAGCAGTAGGGCACAATGGGGCACGTACTCTACAGACTGACTCCTAATGGATTAATGTGTACTGGCGGTAGACCTCACTGCGTTTATCTACACTTTCTACACATGCTGTCCTTCAGCATGCTTTCTACTCAATCATGTGCCATAGTGTCATATTACTGTGATGTTTCCATCTGTAGCCATGTATGTTATGCATAGTAGACTAACTCCTCAAATAGGATGCACTTGAAACTGTTATTGTCCATATATGTAATTTATCATCTAATTAATGTTTGCATTGCTGTAATTCACTCAATATTCACTTCCTTTCAGCAGCATAATGATCCGAGTGCTTGTGGTTTGGGATTAAAGAAAGCAGCATTGCAATCATATCATTGGTATTAATGACATGTTTACATCGCAAATGCTCTTAACATGGTTGAAATGCTACTTGAAGGCCAGAAAATCCTGTCTTCACCTTATCAGATTCAATACAGCTGCTAATGCTAATGCGTCAGTGGCATATATGAAGGTTTATATGGGGGGGTAGATGCACAGCAGTATAACCCAGCAGTGGGTTGTGTTGAAAGTACTGTGGGTCAACTCTTGTTCCTTTGACTTGCATGTTGTTGTGCACACATAAGCCACTAGCAAGTGCTCTTTTGCTGTATTTGATCCCACTTGTCCTATTCACACATCTCAGTTGTGAAAGTGTATTAGAATAGGGTTTTCTCTGAGTGGCATGTTCTGTTTGGGATCAGAGAGACCCCATGACTGTTTAATATAGGTACAAAAACATGCATTACGATTTAAATATCAAGTTGAAACTTCATGACTTTTCCTAAACACCCTGAAAGAGAACTTAGTATAAACACATTTTCAAGTTGATAAAATATTTCAAAAGTCCTTTGTAGAAAGATGTCACATTACTTGTTTGGGGTCTCAAACTGGTATAAAGTTAAATGCAATATATTTTCAAATGCTAAGATTTTCTAATTGGTGTACACTCTGTAATGCCTTTATTTATTTATTTTATTTATGGATTTTGATTAGGTTAGAGAAACACGTGGCAAAAATTTGATATTAGGCTTAAATAATAATAATAATATTATTAATTATTATTATAATGACCATTATTGATGTTGTTGTTTTACACATTTATTTATTTATTGATGTTGTTGTTATACACATTTATTTATTTATTTATACAATGTGAGAAACATGTGGGAAAATAAGAACAATGTATGCATGTGACCCATACTTGGAATGTGTGCTCTGCATTTAACCCATCCAAGTACACACACACACACAACGTGAACACATACCTGTAGCAGTACTACAACTAGTAGTAGTATCAGTAGTAGTATACATGCATATTTATTTATTTTAGAGTGTCTCCCGTAGAATACCAATCAAATCAATTCAATAAAATGGAGGGATGGAACTATTTAAAAATGAGCTGTGCTGCTTTCATCAAATGTGATTTCACTGAGATAGGGACTTGATGTCGAGTGTTTCTGTTTGTTCCTATTGCCAAATGTCTTTGGTAGAAAAGTAACAAACTGTAGATTGCAATAACTTGTCCATAAAGAGGCTCTAATTTGGAAGTCTAATGTATGCTGAAGCCAAAGTGGACGTATGACATATTAAAAATTCAGGATTTAATAAGAGTATTGTGCCGAATCTTCTTTCATCGGGTCAGATATTGACATTGGCAGAGTTCAGGTGCACTTCATTATGTATAATATTCTATGACGTTAATTAAAGTAATTATGAGGCCGTGGAGGGCAAAGATAGCTGAGGAGATTAAAGGTATTATGTCATGATTTTGCCATTATCGTAGTACATAATTTCCACTTTAATTTGAATTAATTGTAAATTAATTGTATGCAACAGCGGTCTCAAAACATGTGGCTAATCTTTGCCCTCTGAAAAGGAGAGAGATAAAACGAACCCCTTCCTTTATACAGGTTAGAGTTAATTACATTTCATTTAATTATTTTTCTGTTACAAATTCAAATCTTTGCAGGCTAATACGTCTCCTCCCATCCGAGAAGAAATAAGAGGAGCAGAAACAGGATGGATTGAAAGAGAGCGGGGGGGAATGAAGTCTAGAGAGACTCTCTCTCTCTCTCTCTCTCTATTCACTCTCTTTCTCTCGTTCTGAATAAGTGAACTGTCAGCAAATTCTGGGGCAAAAATTAATTATTTCAGCATGATAAACCTTTTCATCTGCTTGACTCCTTATACAGAAAAGCCAATTAATAATGTCAAATATGCTATCGCTCATGGGACGGCCCGTTGGCTAATGAGTGTGTTTACTATGTGGGCTGAGCAAAGTGAGTGCAGTGGCAAAACTTTGTCCCGATCACGACACACCTGTCAGACCAACACCTCATCACTGGCACGTCGAGGGCAAACCTCATTTTATACGCCACTCTTTTTTCCTCTAGAATGAACTGCAGTCCGGGGAGGCTCTCCAGGATTGCAGATCCAATGGATGATTCACTTAATTATGGAGGCAGACTGGAGAAACACTCGTGTAATGATCTGCTGAAAGACATGACTGGGTCAGGACTGACTTCAGCTGTGTTGCAAATCATGTACTTCACGGTGTACTTGCACTATGTACACTGTGTACTTGACCGTCTAGAGCAGGGATTTCCAACCTTTTTTGTCATCCGAACCTCTTTGACCTAAAATATTTACTTGAAGTAGCCCTTGTATTTCAATAGTTTAACAACATGTGTATGGTTCTCTGATGTTGTTTGATGCTCACATGACACGCAGTTCAAACATTACATTTAAAAAGTATTTTGTTTTGATATTAACATTTTGTTGATTTTCATTGTTTCTATTATCCTCATTTGTAAGTCGCTTTGGATAAAAGCATCTGCTAAATGACTAAATATAAATATTTTCAAACAACAGTATAGTGTAAACATTTTCAAAGGTGCTAAACCATTTTTTTTTATGAATTAGCCACAATTTTTTTTGTAATAACGCAAAAGTTTTTCGTTTATGGAATTATTATTCATTATTTTATAATTACATCAATGCACATTTACTTGCCATTAGCTCTAGCATCTTAAACAAAGTCTAAGTTCAATAGGGTATGTGTCGAACATCACCGGAATATGTCTCATCGCTTCCGCTTGTCACTGAACGTGTTAACAGCCATATTCAATTATGGCGATATATATGGACTTTTAAGGTAATGAGTTAAACTAGCTGGCTGTTTTTATTGTTGACATTTATTTGATTTTTATTTCCAAATGTTAGTGAAAGGAATAAAAACAAAAACTTTTAGATATCAATCTGCATATGTGATGGACATCGGTTATGATCATCTTTGTATCTACATCGAAGGCATCTTGAGTAAAACAGCTTCATATTTAACAAACATGTGAAATGCTTGAACTGGAAATGACGAGACCCTTTTTAGTAGTCTATACGGAAGTCTGTTGCGCATAACCACTATATGAATGGCAGAGTATTTTGGCTTGTACATAATGTGCATGTTACAGAACTTTTTCTGTTTGTTTTCTTATTTCTATTGATTATGTTTAAGGTATAGTCAGTATTTTTGGATGTTGGTCTGTTATTGATGTTAAATAGATTTCAGATAAGCTAGACACGAAGTAGTATAAAAACACAACATATTGTGGCTGGTCATTTTACATAAGGTCAGACTCTCTCTTCTTCTGTAAGCTGATGGTTCTTGGACGGAATAAGCTGTAATGTGTACCAGACTTCATGCCGCAAGTCAAATGTCTGGCTGTTGGAGACTAGTACTGTCCTGTTTGGCAATCAAAGAGTGAGGATTTGTTATGGACCAAGACTGAAACTGCTTTTGTATGAGTGGAGCCAGATCATCCACAGTACAGATGTTTGGTGTTGGATTTACTGTGACTTGCAGAGGTGTTTGGGACAAATAGAAGACCTTTTGGTTATTGAAGTGATGGTTGATACTATAATTTAGGTTCAGACCACAGCTAATTTTGTTGTCAAGATTTTAAGTCAAAATTTCAGTTACACTAACTTTTGTAATGGCTTTGCATGTTGAAATAAATATTTTTAAATATTTCAAAATGTTTTTTTTTATTATTGAAATCGGTCACACTTTATTTTAAGGTCCAATTCTTGTTAACAAACTATTAATTATGACCTTTGCCTCAATAAACTCCTAATTTGCTGCTTATTAATAGTTAGAAAGGTAGTTGTTAAGTTTAGGTTTGGGTAGGATCCGTGATGCAGAATATGTGCTTATAAGTACTAATAAACAGCAAATATGTTAATAATAGGCATGCTAATAAGCAAAAAGTTAATAGGGAGATTCGGTCTCTATACTAAAGTGTTCCCTTAAAATCTTTGTTTTTTTATAATATTTATTTATATGCCTGTTGCATCAAGAATACTGTGTGTGTGTGTGTGTGTGTGTGTGTGTGTGTGTATAGCGTAGAGTAGCATGTCCTCATACCATTCGTTAATTCTTTGGGCTCTCTTAGGTGTTTGGACATGGCAAAGCAAAGGGTTCAATGCACTGTCTATGTGTTAAATATAAAGCTGGTGACGTTGATGGCACTTTTCAGAAAGACATTAAACATAATTAATGATGGTTTGATGTAAATGTGTACTTTACAGCTGTTATAAAACTAATATAAAGATACAGCTAATTTTAGTTGCATTATAAACCTGCTGAGGATTGTATTAGTAGAAGCTGTGGAAATGAAAGAAGAGAGATGTTATTAGCCTGTCTGGGATAATGTGTTAAAATAAGCGGAGAATTTCACTCATAATTGTATATCAGTGACACTTCTGCAGTTTTGACTTCATTATGTATATTCCCTTCAGCTGACCAAATCAAACTCATGTCAATCATATTTCTGGCTGTTTGTAAGATAATGATTTGTATGCTTCTCTCAATAAGAAGAGCCCTGGTCATTTTGATTTTGGCCCATTCTCAGGAAACTCTGCCATTTGAGTCTCCATGACTTACAGCTGCTGCGATTAAAAGAGGAAATCACAGAAAATAGAACATAGTCACATTACAGTATTTGATGTGATGCATTCTTTTTAATGTGTTATGTGAAGGAAATCCAAATTAAATTTAAATATTTGCTTTTCATTCAAATATCAGCAGATTTGCATGTTGGTTCAAAAGTTTGGAGTCAGTTTTTATTAAAAAAAAAAATACTTTTATTCAGCAGGGACACATTAAATTGACCAAAAGTGACATTGTAATGTTTCCAACAAGTAAACAAATACATACATACACAGTTTGCACAGAACAATAACAACTGTTTTAAACATTGTCAATAATAATTATTATAAAAATGTTTCTTGAGTAGCAAATGAGCATATTAGATTGATTTCTGATGAATCTTGTGACACTGGAGTGACTGCTGAAATAAATTATAGAAGTAAATTATATTTTAAAATATAAGTCATTGATGGTAAAGCTGAATTTTTAGCAGTCAGCAAAAAACAAACACTTTTAAATTGTAATAATAATTCACTATATTACTGCATTGTATTAATAATTCACTATATTACTGCTTTTACTGTTTTGTTGCAGCCTTGGTGAGCAAGAAACTTTAAACATACAAAATACAAATCTTAGCAACCACAAACTTTTGACCATTAGTATATGAATACCAACTTTACTGTGAAATATTGTAGTGCTTTAGGTTTAGTAACCATGAAAAATAACTATTGGTGTATTGCCAGGCTGTAAATATTGCACATATTTATGATTGAGTGTAATATAATATTTGTCAGCTGTGAAAGTTCAGCATCAAAATTTCCAATTTAAATTATTCAAATGTAAGTATTTTAAAGATTTTTTTTATGGCACCATTTCCAAACGGGCTTTTTATATGGCAAAAATGAAAACTTCCACTCAATCAAAACAGCTGACACCCTTTTACAGTTACGTTTACAGTATCTGAGCGGACTAGAGAGCAAAATGGCTAACATGTCACCTAATGTGTGAACCGAGCGATACATATTTCTCCTCTCTGGTATAACTTTTCTGCTCTCTGTCTGTCTGTCTCTCTCAGACACAAGTCCCAAGTTGTTTGCACATTGTTTAAGTGCTGTCCTCACACTAGCATTCCACCTCGCATCATCGTCGCCTCAAACGAGGCGAGAGAGGGTGAGGCAAAACCACAGAAGTGACAGAAGTCCCAATTGTGGTGGCTGAGAGATGTGGACTTCCACATTCTTTCACGATCCGAGCAGTCGAGCTCCAGCTAAGAGGCAAGTCGCGGCCATGCTTTATTTATCTCTTCGTTTTTGTGGTTTCACAGACGTTCCCGCCCGATATTGCCACATGTGATGGGTTCTTCTCATTGACACATCAGGAGACCGAGTGCCTGTTTAATACCTCTCGTTGTACCTTTTTCTTGATTGTAAGCATAAAAAACAGTGGCTGCGCTGAAAATAAACACACAACATCGCTGCTTTGGGATTGTGTGTCTGTCTTATCCTCCGCGGTCTTTGCATGTGGTAATGGTTTGGTTTTCTTTCAACTCGAAACAGACGCATTTGCCAGCAAATTTAAACATCATAAGAGGGCACTACTGGAGGATCTCCAGACAAACGGAATGAAAAGAGCACACTGTAACTCAACTCCTCTTTTATAATCATGTCTAAATCAACTACAGTTCATCTGAGGTGAGGCCAAGTCAGTGATCTTACAATCCGATGGAAGCCATTGTCATAATTTGTGGCATGTTATCTTTGGGGTTGCATGGAATAATTTTGAATGACATATTTGATTAAGCTGTTTTAGAATTTGGCAAATGTAGATTAAAATCAAAAGCATTAAATCGTAAATTCTAGCAGGAGGTATACAACTGTTCCCATAAATGCGCGTTGTTTTTTTTTTGGGGGGGGGGTTGCAATTGGAATTACAACCTGGCATTTATTACTATGTACTTGGCCTGCTTGGTCTGAATATTAAAACGTAAATCAAACTGAGTCTATTTCAATTTTCACTCATACTGAAACCTTTTAAAGTTTGCAAATATACAACTAAATAAATCGAGAACTCTATGTTCAACCCTTCATTTAGTGTTTTAAGAGAGATTTTCAGCATCACAGATAAAACGTGCCATTTGCTACATTGTTTATTGATAATGCTAATGCATTGTTCAAATATTTAGTTTGCTTCTAAATGTAAAATATGAATAATTAAAACAAGTAAAATAAAATATTATTATGAATTAATTACTATTAATAACTATTATATGTATAATTAATTTATAACTGTATTATAACAAATGTATAACTTTACGATATATTTTATACTATTCTTTTCTAATACCGTTATATACTATTTTATACTGTAGTATTTCAATAAAACATTTTATTAATCATTAATTCAATTGTATTGTTAAATTATGTTTTATAAAATGTATTTAAATTTTATAATAATAATAAATGTGACAAATAATTTAATGGCAGTAAAAACATTTTTTTTTAAAAAGACCGCAAAGCCTTATATAGGCTGTTCTCTGTATCATTGTCAGCCATTAAAGCACCCATACCGGCTCAACTTACCCCATATCCCTTAAACTGATGTACTTGATCAATAAAAGCAGAGTGAAAACTCTTCTCAAATCTCCTCTGCGATGACGCAGGAAAATTGTCCACTGTTTTCCACCACAGTCTGGGCAGGTGTCACACAAGGTCAAAGTTCACTGGCCAGCACATGACTCAAGCTCTCACAGGAGGAGTTTTAACAGTCCCAAGGGACAAGGCACCTGTTCAGCATGTGGGAGGTAGGAAAAGCAATCAGACCTTTAGCCCCAGCCAGTGGACACACACCAGCTAATGTCCAGCATGTGAAGGGCAGGAGGAATCTGTGGAATGCTGGGCCGGTGATGATGATGATGCATGGAGGAGAGGGAGAGAGACGGACACCTTGCACGTTGCACCTGTACAGGAGGGTGGAGTTACAAGTCTAGCACAAGGCCACAGGAGGAATGTGTGTTTAGCTTCTGAAGCAGGCCCACACCAGTGGACACCAGCAGATGGGCAGCTGAGAGCTGGCTTAAATTAGACACACACATACACGCACACACTCTCACTTGCAAAAATAGAGGGTCTTGAAGATGTGGTTGTTTGCATACACTTTCCTGGCTGCTCCTTCATACTTACAGGTGTAGGTCTGTTCATTCCAGAGATCAGTAAACAGGCAGGTTGCACAATTAGTCATGCTTTACACAAAGGTCAACAAGCTACCCGTTGGCGGAATTGGGTTTGGAATAAACGTGTTGTTTTAAAGTGGCTTTTCAGTTATTCATGTAGAAAGAAATATGAACTCGTTGATTTTACTTTAATAATAATTTAAGAAATAAATTATTTTATTTAGCAATGATGCATTAAATTGATCAAAACTGACATCTGTAATTTAAATAAAAACATTTATTTCAAATAAATGCTGTTCTTTTAATCTTTATATTCATCAATATTATATTAAGAAGTACAACTGTTTTTAATACTGATAATAATAATAATATTGGTTGTTCATTAATTCATCATATTAAATTATCTCTGCAGTATCAAACTGCAGTAATGATACAGAAAATTCAGCTCTATCATCACAGGAATAAATAAAAATGTTAATGGTTATTTTAAAACTATTTCACAATATTATAGTTTTTACTGTATTTTTCATTAATACAGACTTATTTGAGAAAAATAGTACCTACTCCACTTTTGAATGGTAAGTCAGCATGAAGTAAACTGAAATTATTATGTGCAAAGAAATTGTAGAATTTAAAATAGCAGATTTTCTTTTTTTTTTACATTTGTTTGTACATGTGGTGGTGATGAGTCAGGACAATTTAATTACCACCATAAATTCATATACCAAGTCAAATCAGTGACTGATTCAAGAGACGTTAAACTAGCATCAGAAATGCACAAATATGTGGAATGTCACAAACAACCAATCAGAATCAAGTATTCTAAAGAGGGATGTTTAATAGTAATAATAACTAAGTGACAGCAGCACTGTAATGTGTTCTCTTCATAAACATCATCTAAGGAAATTAAGACCCTGGAGCTAATTGGTAATGTTCCCAAATTGATCAGACGCACACTAATTTTATACGTCAGTCTGAACTGTGGACTGTGACTGCAGGCGACAAACGCAAAGCTTGTAATACATCCACAGAATAGATTTATGCAACCAAAATGCTCTCATAAACAAAGGTCCCAAGTGCCCGTGAGTGAGCGCGCTCTTATAAATGTTCAGCCTGGCACATAACAAATTTGAAGGGAGAAAGCGTGCTTTGGCCTCCGGAGGCAACATAATTAAATTATAATCAGCACGGATTAATTAATCTATAATATTTATTCCTCTGTTTCGAGAAGAAGGCAGCGCAATGAAGGGTATTTGTGTTCACTCTTCATTGTCTTAATAATGGAGGAGAATGCGACGAGGGGAAAACTCAACAAGGCCCCTTGACGCCGCAGCCAGAAGGTTATTGCTGATATCACATGCTCTGAAAGCACTTATCACATACAACAAATAATTAAGGGGCTGATAATAAGAAAATTAACATTGGCTTTGTCTGCGTTTGTTTTGTGAGGCGCCTCATTGTGATGAAGGCTTTAGGCGACCCGGAATAAATTACCCGGGTAAGTCACGCTGCAGCATGCAGAAGAGATGTAGTCATTAGACTGGTGATAAGTGGCAGTGAAAGGGAAAAGGCCCTTCCATTCTCTCCAAATGATTTGAAGCCAAAGCCTCAGATCAAATGATTTGGTCCACGGAGACCTCGGAGGGGCTGCTGAAGGCATAAAAGAGAAGAAAATAAATGTCCGGCACTGTATGCTGAGACGAGGCAAACAGATTAATCCACTAAAACAGACCTTTATTGACATACCTATATGAGCCATTCTATAAAAACAACGTGGCCCTCATATGCATATAGTACGCGTTAAAAATTACAATTAATGAGTTTGTGCAACTGCTGAGGACATGAAAGAGAAAAAGAAAAGCCCTGCACTATATGCCAAGCTGTGATGAACAGATTAATCCTCTAAAACAGATGTTTATTGACATGACATTATTATGAGTCATTCTATAATACAAGTGCCATTTTTGGCCATAAAGTACAAGTTCAGAAATTGATTAGCTGTTTTTTTATATGATGAGAATGATGCATTGGCCCATCCACAGTGTTTTCTAACTTTCAGCTGTATTAGTAAATTTACAAATGTTGATGTAAAAAAAAGTAAATTAAGTTCTAGAATTGTTAAATAAATATTATGATGATATTATCCTTTCAAGAATTGAAAACTTCAAGGAAATGTTACATTTTTTAAGCTTGTCACTTTTAATTTTCACTCTGTTGAAACCAGTTGAAACTTTGGATAGACATTTTAAATAATTAAAACATACTTTAAAGACTGGACTCTTAGACTGGAAAATTACACTACATTATTCGAAATAATATTATTGTTACGCAAATTAAGATTTTTACAAACCATAAAACAAAATTCAACTCCATCCCACTATGCTTAAAAGATGTTTGAAATAAATACAAGATACTTAATTCATCAGATATTGCTTTCTCCAGAATAATCAGGTGAACAACAAACACACAATGTTATAAAGAACCATTTTTCATTCCACAAAGAACCTTCTTAAAATTTGTAACAAAGTAAACACTTTTCTTGGTGTGCCGAAATCATTTTCCACTAAAATAACCTTTTGTGTAATAGAAATGTTCCATTGATGTTAAAGGTTCTTCATGGAACCATTGATGCCAATCACAAACTTTTGTTTTTAAGACTCAGTTGTTCACCTATCAAGGTGCTGAATCATTACAGCCTTTGGATTACTTGCTTTTTACTCTTTCCACACAGAATTCAAACATCAGTGTAAGAGTCACCTAAGAGCCATAAGCATTGACTTCCCATAAGAGAAATCAGCATCCATCACAGTTTTCTGATCCTCTGCATGGACACATGCCAGATATACATACTAGAATCTCAACTCTATGAGTTTGAGCTTTCTCTGATTGGC
This sequence comes from Ptychobarbus kaznakovi, assembly GCA_027422405.1. Lineage (NCBI taxonomy): Eukaryota > Metazoa > Chordata > Actinopteri > Cypriniformes > Cyprinidae > Ptychobarbus > Ptychobarbus kaznakovi. The sequence goes on along the minus strand of CM049799.1, from coordinate 21,031,923 downwards.
ACCGCTGCTCTGTAGCTACCGCCATCCTGCTGATCACGTCTCAGTGAAGAGCAAGATCCCAACAAGTTTAGGAAGCGGCAGTGACAGCGCATTGTCTTCCAACAATACTGCGCAGACAGTGGGCAAAGGAGATGGAGGAGAGCGGAGGGGACGAGGGACAATGGTGAGGAAGAGACACGCATGAACAGTTGCTGCTTCTTTTATGTCACCCGTCTAGACAGCGATGTTCCACCCCAAAAGTTTTTTTGCAAAACAAATGAAAGGGTGAGGTGTGAAAATGATCTCCAATGAGGAGCTGAAAACCTTTGACCCCCCCTGATTACTGCAGAGATTTCTAGCTTTGAGATCAACACTGGCTTGCATTGTAACTCTGCTTTATATGACTCAAACTCGTTGCTATAATATTCCTGTATTATATTAAATTGTTTCAAAATCAACAACTTATTCCTAAACTAATTTTTACATAAGGAGACTTAAATACAATGCAACAAATTGTTAAAAACAGTTTTATCTTAGAAATTGATAGAACATTTAAGAAATAATTACAAAGAAATGGCAAGTAATAGTATTACATGTACAATTTTAAAGTAAAAATCCCGAAATAGCATTTTGTATAAATAAATCAATAGTATAATATAAATTAATTAATTAATAAATATATGTAATATAGATTTTAATTGTGTGTGTGTGTGTATATATATATATAATATTTATTTTTTATTATTAAGTTTCAAGAATTTTTACTTTGAAAATGTTAAAAGTCAAAAACCGCAAATTAAATGGCAAACAAATACACAGAAAAAAAACTAATTCTGGCATGATGTTATCCTTACAGACGCTTCCTTAACCATAAACACAACACAATGTAATGTGCAATATAAATTACAGCTAAAACACCTACATTTACACATCAATTAATTTAGCCACTCTTTTATCCAAAGCATCTAAGGAATACAAGAAGCGAGTGAGTAATATAAGAAGTGAGGTAATAACACAAGAAGTGTTAGCAATGCAAAGTTTCAAGTATCAATCAGAATAGTACAAGCTGGAACAATAGGGATATATGATCATAGTGGAAGCATTTCACCAGTCAAAAATCTGTATGAAATTGGACCCTATTTTTACAGCCTTTTAGATTTGAACTTGGGCATCACTTTTCAGTTTGTATGTGTGTGTGTGTACTAATTATAATATCTGTTTACTCTCCCACTTGTATTGTAAAATGTTTTTAGTATAAATATTGCAAAACCAGGCTATATTTTTTGCGTTATATCTCCAACATATTGTACAATGCTGGATCTTCAGAATGCACAGGTGGTCAGACAGCTCACTAAGAAACATGGGAACGGCATGCACAAGAAGCCTACAAGTACACGCACATTCAATAACATACATGTACCGATGACTGTACACACTCTCTCTCACACACACACACACACACACACACACACATACGAACACACGCTCAGTCATGAAGGTCTAGCTGTGAATAAGCCAGGATTTACACAGTGGCTCCACCTTTCATCATATCCCAGGTCTCATTGTGTCTGGATAAACCGCAGAGATGCCTTCACAGAGCACTGTATCACATTCATTCTCATCAACACATCAATGACATGACACGAGATTACGATGCATAGCTAACTACAGAGGTTAACCCACATAAGACACAAAAATATTATTGAAACACATGCATAAAAACAATAAACCTATGACTTTTTAACATTTTCTGTTTAATAAACTTTTAAAACAAGGGTTCCATCTTGACGCCATGGAGGACCTTTAAAAGTCCTTCTTTGGTTATTTAGAAACTCTACACACACCAATCTCAAGTTTGAGATCAATAAGAATATTTATACTTTTCCCTGGCAAAGATGCATTTAATTGATCAAAAAAGTGTCAGCAAAGGTTTGTATAATGTTACAAAATGTTTTTTTAAAAAATAATACTGTTCTTTTGAACTTTCTATTCATCAAAGAATAATGCAAATGTATCATGGTTTCCACAAAAATATTACGCAGACCAACTGTTTTCAACACTGATATTAAACATAAATCAACACTGATTATTAAACTTAAGCAGTAAATCTGCATCCTCAGTAAAAAAAAAAGTTATTTATTTAAAATGCATTTATTTAATACTAGGCATATTTCAAACTATTAACATATTTATTGACATATCTCTAGAGACTTTCTGATATAAAAATGATAATAAACTTAATTCAAAAAAGTAGTACTGAATTTGTAGTAGGCGTACTTGTTGTGCACAATGCATATTAAGCCTAAAATATGTTTTAATGTAACTGTTGGAGGATCGATGCTATTTGAATAATATTGGTCATTAAATTTAAGATATTTGAAGTGTACCCAAAGTATAGCCTACTTGCAATAGTTCCACTTTAGCACAATCAAATAGCTCAGGAATAAATTACTGTAATAATTTTCAATATTAAAATAGAAAAGATTTTTAAATTGCTAAAAATATTTCATATTACTCCAAATAAATGTAGCCTTGGTGAGTTTATACATTATATAATTATATTTAAATATAATTTATTTAGGTATTGTTTTAGATAGTTTTCAGGTGTTTCTAGAAAATGTGCTAACAGACTGATAGATCTGTGACCACTGAAGAGGATCAGCCTTTTTTTAGGTGCATACTAACTGGTTCATCCTATCAAACCCCCGACCCGCTCGGCTGTAAATCGTGCAGCAACTGTGCCGGGATATGCCACCCACTGTGCTACTGCAGCATGCAGAGAATGGGCATGTCGCATGCCAGCAAAGCTGGAACTCAAAAGCCTGTATGTCCCTCATGGTCAGCTGGTGAAAAGGGTGTGTGTGTGTGTGTGTTTGGGTGTGGGGACTTTCAGGATCACATCCTCCAGCCCCCATTTCAGGGCCAACGCCTCGTTGTGGTAACCTGAATCTGTGTGTGTGTTGTTTTGTGTTAATACTAAACGTTCACTTGAAGCCAGACTTGCATATGCAAATAGAGATTAGTTCAGTCTAA